>LR749594.1:1904327-2191827 GCA_902729485.2 Mus minutoides | reverse complement strand
TCCCTCACCCCTCCTCGACTCCCCGTCTCCTCTACTTCCTCCTATCGGTCCCTACATGGCCTCTGTCCTTCCTCTCCCTCCTTTTCCTCCTCCTCCTCCTCCTCCTCCTCCTCCTCCTCCTCCTCCTCCTCCTTTTCCTCCTCCTCCTCACCCCTGGTCCTCTCGGCCTGCAGTGCCAATAAGGTTCATCTGTCTGTAGGGCCGCGAAGCCTGACTCCTTTCCCTCCCCCACCCACCTCCCAGGGTCCCCAGCTGCCAGGACCAAGGTCAGTGGAGGGTGAGCAGGAGCCCAGTCCCCAGGGCTATAACCCCGAGTGTAGGCTCAGTGTGTAAAGGACAATGTGGGTATAGCCAGAGGACCCTGTTCCTGCGACTCTCCCCTCTCTGACCGCCCCATCCCAAATCTTTGTACCCTGCCCCCACCCACTCGAATATCAGGAGACCAGCTGGCTGCGCATGGTGGGGACGTAGCGCGACCCCTAAGTTTATTTGTCTGTGTTAGTGTAGGGTGGCGGCCCGTGGGCTGCGCCTGCCTGAGGGCCCGCCCCCCCCCAGCTCGACCCTCCCCCTACCCACCCCTCCCGTGCCCCGCACAATCTCGGCGCTGACAGCCGAGTGGGTGATAAATGCCGGCGACGCGGGGAAGGAATTGCGCAAAATAAAGAAGCATGTTCCAACAAGTCCTGTCAGGATTGTATTGATTTAATCATCTGCAGAAATACACATTCTGGATTACTGTAGCGTGCCCGGGCCGGGGGAAGGGGCGGGCCGGCCTGCCCGGGCTGTGCAGGGCGGGGCGGAGAGAGATGAAGGGGCGGGCGGAGCCACTGGCCACGCCCCCGAGAGCACGCCCCTCCGTGGTCTTTGCCCGACCAGAACGATCTTACCTGAGAGGTTTCGGGAGAAGAGAGTTGGAGTAGCTACTTCGGGACATCAACTCCTAAACCTGGTCTGCTGGGTGGGCCTTAGATCCTCTGCCCCTGGGGACCTCAGTCTAGACTCTAGACACTCTAGACTGTAGAAGTGTCAAGAAATCGCAGAACCCAATGAGGGCCGGAGAAGCGGAGTGTGTGTGGGGGGGAGGGGGGGAAGCAAGGGGAGGGAGTAGTGGTGAGAAAATGAAGAACAAAGAGTAAATAAAGGCCATCCAGGAGGCCTCTTGCACCTTGAAAGGGTTTCTTCTCTGCCCCAGCAAAGACCTCTGCAGCCAGGCACCCTTGCCAAGCTGGGCTGTGCCTACGGTTGCTGCAGAGGTGGGGAGAGTTGGTGGAGAGCTTCTTCACTCAGAGCTGGGCAGCCCGGTTAGGCTTACGTTTCGCACATGTCCCCATCTGGCCCCGCCAAGGGTTAAGCAGACCAGCGAACAGCTTCTGACTCTTTCGTCGTCCAGGTTTAAGCTACTCAGAATGAGGATCTGGGACAAAATGGATTATTTTGGTCGATATCCTGATCCTTTGGAAAAATACACTCATTGGAGTAGGGTTGTGGGAGGGAGGTCGGTAACCAGCCCCAAACCCAAATGGAAACAGAGGAGAAAAGAAATCCACTGACCCATTCCATAATTGATTTGACAGTTAAACTCATTGGCTTCTCCAAACTATTACTCGCCCCCATTTTCCAGATGTGAATGAAAATTGAGGTTCAGAGAATTTAAGTTTGGTTCAACATTATCTTTTTGGTAGATTTGGGAGCCTACCTTTGAGACCTGTCACCCTTCAGACCTCTCTCAAAGGTAAGAAGCCTTGGAGACAGTTACTATGGGTTCTAGAACTGGGCAGATGATGATGGAGAGACAGGAGTGAGGGACCTTGGGAAACAGGCTTACTCAGGTAAACCTTGTCTGGTGCAAAGACTGCTGATACCAGCTGGGAATGCAAAGGTAGGTAGGTGGGTCTCTGTGAGTTCAAGGCCAGCCTGCTCTACATAGATAGTTGCAGGGCAGCCTGGTCTACATATGCAGTTCCAGACCAGCCAGGATCTCATAGTGGGGAAACTCTGCCCCAAACACACACACACACACACACACACACACACACACACACACACACACACACACACGTCACTGAGGGCATGTAGGGTGAAATAGTTCATGGTAGGAGACAGGAAGGGACCTGATCAATGAAATCTGCCTGAGTGAGCTACCACTGAACGGAAGGAGGAGGAGTCACTGAGCACAGATATGACAGATCATGAAAGACAGACAGTCTTCAGTCTTGGTGGACCACAAGTCTAGCTGGAGAAGATAGGAATAACCACCCAAGCCTGGGAATGGGAACTAAGACCCAGTTTGTTTCTTTACATTGAAAGGATAGGCTGGGAAATAGGGTGATGGAAGGGGGTTGGGGAAGAACTGGAAACTTCCCTTAGAGAGAGAGAGATTAGACACCTGTCTCCCTGAGTTGGGGGAAGGCCACGAACCTGCATCCATTCTGTCTCACAGCCCAGAAGGGACAAGGAACAAATTTACTCAACAAATATTTTGAAAGGTCTCACACTCTGCAAGCCACTATCCTGAGCACTTATTAATTCAACTTCCATAACAAAGTTATGTTACGCAGCCACACACCTTTATGGCACAGAACAGGAAACTGAGGCAGACGGGCTTTGATTTGCTCTGGTTACCTGCCCGGTTAGCAGTAACGCAGCATCTCTGAACCCTCTATACTAGCATAGGAGGTCATGGCACAGGATCCTCGCTCCAATCCCATCATGATCATTTTTATGACCTTGGCCAATACGCTGGTTCAGGTCCTCAGTTTGCACATCAGTAAAGTGGGAGGATAGGGCCAATGCTTGCCAGTAGCCTTCTTTTTCAGACCAGAAGATCCAAAGATGCAGAATAAGCCCCAGCGACCCCCTGGTCTTCATTTACCCATAGCAGTCCACTAGCTCTAGCCCCACGCGCGGTTCCAGCTCTCTGCCCCGCCCGCTCCCCGCGAGCCCGCGCGTGACTTTAGCGCGCGCGCGCAGCTCGGCCCGGAAGGTCACCTCCTTCATCACAGATTCTATTTGCATCCGGAATCGCATGTACATGAAAAATGTGTCCGCGTGCGGCCCCGACTGCAGACGCAGATGAAATTCTGTGCCGAGCCTGATGCGCGGTAACCTTTGCAGATGGCGCCGCTATTGCTGAGAAATGGATTGCTTAATAAAGCGTATCATCCGGCATATTTGCTGCTTGGCTAGCCAAATAGAAGTTGTTTTTTGCACAAATTTCCTTGTCAAATTTGTCAATGTTCATGTCATTTTTGCTTTAGGTCACAGAGCAAGGTGCAAATTCCTGGCATCTTTACTAGTTGCAGCCAATTTCGGCGATTTCGGCGGTGACGGGGATTCTCCGAGGAGTCGCGAGCCCACGTGCGGCCGCCTGTGTAGCCCAGAGAGCTCAGCCCCCAACGCCTCCTCCCGGAAGCCTGCTGGGCCCATCCTAGTCTGGAAGGAAAGGCTCAGAGTATGGGAGGAGGACGGTTTTTTCTTAGCCTAGCGACCATAGCCTCCCAATCCCAAATGCAGAGGGTAGCTATTGGGTTGGGGGATACATACAAGGGCTTGGGTTACTCGGTGCCAACTCCTTTACTCAAACATGGTAGTTCTTCCTTCTGTTTTTCCCAAAACTATACAGAAGCACTTCCCAGCAGGTGGGAAGGGGGCGTGATCGTCATTTCACAAGAAACTTGGTCCCCCAACGCCCTGTCACTACACCCTACCCAGTCCCCAAACCAGGCTAATGTGGCACCTCACAAGAGCTTGCCTGTGTCTTCTTACCCTCCTCTTACCCACATGCTCACATCAAGGTCCCTCCACTTCCTGTGGGAAAGGAAGGCACACAGATATTTGTGGCACAGATGGGAAAGATCAAGTACGCCTTCCTGGGAAGGGGGAGGGGCAATTCCACCACATCAGGCCAGACTCAAAAGAGATTCCCAGACAGGCATGGTGGCACATGCCTGTAATTCTAGGACTGTCTGGAGGCTGAGGCAGGAGGATGGCTGTGAAACCAGCCTGGGTTACAGAGTAAGACCTGGCCTCACAAACAAACAAACAAAATGGATTCAACCCACTCCACTTATCCTGAGACTCACATGGGTGGCCGAGGAGTCCAGAACTTGGTGCATGTGGAGAATCAATGCGTTTCCACTCAGCTAAGACCAGCGAAGAACACCAGGGTGTGCCAGGCTTTGGACTGTTTGTTACAAGGGTCGCTTTAACAGCAGCTTCAACAGCTCTGAAGGCATCTAGTATTCCCATTTTGCAGGCATAGGGCCAGTTCTAGAATATAGACCTAACTGGGGGAGGGGTGGCTCATGTTGGCAGACTGGTGGAGGGAGGCACAAAGAGGGGGCATGGAAGGGGGGGGGCAGAGGAAGGACAGCAGGGAAACAGGTAGCCCAGGGTCACTGAAAGCTTGTCTTGAAGATGAAGGATAGGGGAGGGGGAGCAGGATGGCCAGAGTTCCTATGGGAACTGTGGTTGAGGACAGGCAGGACACGTGGGGGACATTTATGGAATAGAGGCATGGGGACAGGTATGTAGTGAATAAGCATCTGAGTGAGACATAGTGGGACAGCTGTGGGAACCTTTTGAGGACATGAAGAGGCATCCGGCAGCTGCAGAAGAGGGGTGAAGGCTAGGCTGTGGGGCGTGAATGCACCTGTGGGTATTTGAAGTTGAGAGCCAAGCACATAAAGGAGACCTTGCGAGTGCTGGTAAGAAGCAACACTGAGTTCCAAGACACTGGGGACATCTGTATTGACTTGTGTTCCCAGGTCCAAACCTAGAACCTGAATGGTGGGAGGAGCTTAGGAAACGTTAGTGCAGTCACTAAATGGACTAAGAGGTTGGTTGGATACAGACAGGTACCTATCAAGGTATATCGATGCAGTGATGGAGAGGTGGGCAGATTTAATGTGACATCCTAGGGCGGTCTGGTCTTTCTGCACACTGGGGCAGTCTGGGAAATGGTCAGCTCTGTATCCCAGCCCAGGATGGGAACCCAGTAAATTGGGGGCAGCAAGACATTAGATGATGGAGGGTAGGGGTAGAGTGTGTGGGGAGGACTGCCGTCAGATTATTAATGGCCATGCGTTGACTCAATTAAATCCAGCCTGCTTTTGTTGGCAGGCCTCCGCAATTATGCATCTCATTACGGGCGGCCGCCCAAATGCATCCTGGGAGGAGACCAGAACTCCAAATTAACTTTTCTTGGCGCTGCAGGGGCTGGTTGGCCCTCTCTGCCTGCAAGGCAGCCAATCAATGTAGGCTCCAAAGGGGCGGGGTCAAAAGAAGGGCAAAGGTTGGGGGGAGGTAGGCGGCCAGGTCTGGGATGGGTGCAAGCAAGGTTAAAGTCTCTCATACCCACCCAGAATCCCGTTCCCATCAAGAGTCTACCTGAGTGCTAGGGCTTAGCCTCAGTTTGAGCCTGTCTTTATTCCCTCTGTAGGTGATACATCCTGATCAAAGAACCCCAGCACCCTTGGCTTCCCTACTTCTCATTTTTGTGTGGCCTAGACTTAATTAATACCACTGGTATTGCGTTATTCCCCCAACCCTAAGAGCCCTGGAAGAAGGGATGGCAGAGCGGGTGCGGGTGCCACCCTTCTGGATCTAGGAGGCCATTCAGGAGGTTGGCTCTCCTGGCTTCTACCCTTCTGGATGTCACCTGTGTGGTGGGATGTATATGTTTGTGTGGGTGTCATGTGAGAGAACCTGCTCCCATCCTGCCTCTGCAGTTACACCACCAGTATAAAGCGCTTCATTAACCTGTCAGTCAAAGCCCGATTCTCGCTAGCTCTCCCACTCCTGGCTGGAACAGCCCCTGCCCTACAAGCTCCTGCACACTGTGTCATTCAGGGCCACTTGGGGCCCTTCCCTGTGCAAACATGGCTGCTGTTACCTGGATGTCAAACCCTTAAATAGTTCTGCCTTGCCCAGAAGAGTCTGGGGCCAGGTTGCTGAGGTATAGTACAAATATAATAGAATGTTACCTTAGTGTGTGTGTAGTTGTTGTGCAAACTGTGGGTATGGAATGGCTTCTGAAAAAGAGAGTGTATTGGACTAATATGAGAAAGTACGCTTGAAGCTGTGTGACTTTAGACTTGTTACCATCCTTTTCTGGGCATTAGCTGACGTGGTCTGCACTAAATGAGCTCTGATGTCTTACAAGCTTTGAGTTCCAATGAGTGAGGTTGATAACCGACCTACAGAATTTTATGTGTGTGCCTCACCCAGCTGTGTTCCCTCCCACAGACTCAAGGTATATTGAGCAGAAGGCTGGCTACAGCAGCAGCCCTAAAAGCTGAGATTGCACCTCAGCTAGAGTCTGAGATCCCACACACCATCAACCACTGGTGTCCACTCTGGGAAAGGGCACATGATTCCCACTTACTATAGCCAAATCCCACTGGTCTACAGATACACACCATAGACTGTGTACCTACACAGAGATAGAGTGGAAAAGATATGGCCCCTAGCAACTCCCAGCCTTGCAAACATTGATTGTCCACAATGCTCAGGGTGCCCTGAAAATTGCAAGCTTCCTTGTTGTGGGGCCTGGCTTGCTGCCACCTGCCCAGCCCACATGGAGGAAAGAGTAGGTGTCTTGCACGACAGGGGAGGGCGCCGTTCACCCCACTTGTGGTTTCTTTATTGTGTGTTAATGAAACCCTGTTTCTTCTGGGTGTTTAATTCTTTCCATCTATTATGTTTAGACAACTCATTAACAATCATTCGTTATAATTAGACTTCAGTTTTAGGCTCCTTTCTCCAGGGAAGCAATACAAAGCTTTTCCACATCTTTACAGCATAAACAGCTTCAGGGACCCTGCTGTCACCCCTGTCCTGTCCACTCTGGCCACTGTCCTTCTTTTTTTTTCTTTCCCCTTGTTCTGGTCAACCCTGCTCGCTCCCGCCGGCCCCACTCGCTCTAGGCCACCCCCATACAGCCCCCCCCCCCCTTGTTCCCGCCGGCCCCGCTTGCTCCAGTTGGCCCCGCTCGCTCCGATTGGCTCCGCTTGCTCCGGCCGTCCCTGCTTGCTCCCGCCGTCCAGTTCGGCTCCGCTCGCTCCGGACAGCCTCGCTCGCTCGCTCTGGTTGGTCTCTCCGGTCCAAGGATTCATTTCTTATTATTCTTCATAAGTACCCTGTAGCTGACTTCAGACGCACCAGAGGAGGGTGTCAGATCTTGTTACG
Organism: Mus minutoides; assembly: GCA_902729485.2. Taxonomy (NCBI): domain Eukaryota; kingdom Metazoa; phylum Chordata; class Mammalia; order Rodentia; family Muridae; genus Mus; species Mus minutoides. Next base: position 2,184,639 of record LR749594.1, on the reverse strand, counting down.
GGTGGTTGTAAGCCACCATGTGGTTGCTGGGATTTGAACTCATCACCTTCGGAAGAGCAGTAGGGTGCTCTAACCCACTGAGCCATCTCACCAGCCCCTACTGTCCTTCTTTTTCTTTCCTTCCTTCCTTCCTTCCTTCCTTCCTTCCTTCCTTCCTTCCTTCCTCTCTTCTGTTTCCTCTGCCCAGCCCCTGCTCTAAATGTATGTGGAGAAGAGATAGCTGCTGTGTGCACACAAGGTCCCCAAACCCTTCTGCTCCCAACATCATCATCCTGGCCTTGCCTGGCCCTCATTGGATGACTAATGGAAGAATTAGTCATCTTAGACTAGAGATCACAGACCAGCAGGGTGGAGCACCATGCTGTTGGGACTTCTAGTTCCCCAAAGCTCTCTGACTAAAGGCTCTGAGTGCTCCCAGAAAGACTCACACATACATAACTATGCTTGTTCATATACACACATGGGTGCTGTGTGGTCTGCCTACCTGACACTTCCAGCCACTTGCATGACAAGGGAGTCTCTTGTGATGGTTTTTCCCCTTCATGATAAACTGGCTTTTAGTCCCCTCAATCTCTTTAAACTTTAGGGGTCCCTTACTTTATAATATAATAGGTTCTCACTTCCATGAGTGAATGTTGGCTGAGAAAATCTGAGTTTTGATGAAAGCAACATGGGTATTAGTGTGAGACTTGGTTAAATCCCAGCTCTGTGATTGTCGTATGGCACCTGGTTTAACCTCTTCCCGTCTCGGTTGCCTCATCTATAAAACACGGATAATAACAACGTCCGTTTTGGAGGGGCTCTGGGAAGATGGCAGAAGAGGAAATGTAAAATGTCTGGCATTTTATAGGTGCTTGACCTGTGGTAGCTACAATAATTAATACTAGTGAATGCTTGTATCAATAATTTATGAGTAACTATAATAACAATCTGAGGAAGAGGCCTCATGGGGCTATACTAGGCAACTTCCCTTCTGCTGGGCAGTCTTCTCTACAGCATCTTCCACAGTGGAGAAGCCCAGGTGGGTGCTGTTGAGCAGATATTAGGAGAAAGGTTCTCTTTAGATCCAGTTACAACCTGCCTCTTTCTAACTTTCCCCACAAAGTCCAGAGCTACCACGGGAGTCTCTGTGTTCCTGCTTCCTGTGTAGCAGTGAACTCTCTGATGGGAAGCCATTTAAGAGTAGAGAGAAGGCAGGATGGAGAGAAAGCGGCACGCAAGGTAAGAGGAAGAAGAGAGGGATGCAGAGAGGATGATGGGAGAGTCGAGGATGGGAAATGTCTGGACTCTTCAGAAGCCGCGGGAGCCATGGGAGGGGAGACAGAGACTGAGAGGGGCACCAGGGGAGAAAGATTTTCTATCAACAAAACAGCAGGGCAGATTCTGGCTGGTCTCTGCAAACATCTTCATCCGGTGCCTGAGGCCAGCTCTGAGCTCCTTTTAGCTCATTACTGGCAATTAGTGCTCTGGGCCCAGCCTAGGGGAGGGGGGGCTCTCTTAGTTCTCACTCCCCTGGACACATACCACACACCATGAATCAAGTTGACAATTTTGCCCAGGCCTGCCCTCCTTGGACTGTTCTGTGTGTGGAATGGAAAGCACGTGTCTGTGCAGATTATGGAAGTGTATGTGTGCTGCCAAGGCTGATCCCAGACAGCAGAAGAATGTGGAAAGTATAAACATATAAAAACTATCCAAGGACAGATAATATATTCATGCATGCTGGGGACAGGCATAGGGTGGGCTGTGCGTGGGGACCTGTGACTCCCATAGGTTTCCATGGTTATGTTTCTTCTGGGATGGCTGGTCCTTGGGGTTGGATTTTAGGGGGAAAGGGGAGGAGAATTAGGTAGATTTCAGCATCCCTGCCTTATCTCTACCACAGAAGGGATACTGTATGAAAAACCTGGGGCTCTGATATAGGAAGCTAAGGACTCCCCAAGGAAGAGACTGACAGGGAAGATGACTGTAATTGTGTCCACAAGTCCTTTTCTTTTCAGGTGCCTTAGCCCATCAAGGACAAGAAAAAACAGAATGGCAGCCACAAGTCAGTTTAAAATGTATCTTTTAAGCCTAGAGAGATGGCTCAATGGTTAGGAGCACTGGCTGTTCTTCTAGAGGACTGGATCCAATTCCCAGCACCCACATGACAACTCACAACGGTCTGTAACTCCAGTTGCAGGGGATCTGACACCCTCACACAGACACACACGCAAGCAAACACAAATGCATATAAAATAAAAATAAAATAATTTAAAAAATAAAAAAATAAAATGTGTCTTTTTGGCTGTGATCATTACAAAAAGGTAAAACAGAATGGGAATAATATCTTATTCAAACCAAATAACTAAGTCAGGCCATCTTTAAAGTTCTGAGGCATTTTATATTTTTCGATGCTTTTATTTGCTTGTTTGTTTATTGTAAGGCAGGGTCTTATTCTAGCTCAGGCTAGCCTTGAACTCATGCCGATGCTGACATTACAGATCTGAGCATCTATGAGTCACCATGCCTCACTTCCCTTCCTGGTTCTCAGGAGTGCCGCCTACCCTACATCATCTGGGAGAGCTTGAGATGAGAGTCAGTCATAGAGAAGAAGCTCAAGTGGGCAGGGAAGGGAGCGACAGGGAAAGGCGGCTGAGAGAGGGAGGAAGGCTCACCTCACCAGCTTGGTGCTTTGAAGACATGGAGAGAACGGACTAGGAGTGACCAGAACGTAGAACCGGAATTTCTAGATGACTTTTCAGTACACTGGCCCCATTTGCCTTCAAACTGTCAGTCTTCTCAGCTTCCTGGACTTCCACGCTCATCTATGTCTCTCCTGCACATCATCTCTCATGTCCGTCTCCCAGCTCCTCAGCCCTGCATCCCCTTAGCTCACTGCCAAATCCAACATGTCCTCTTTCTCTCAACTCCTAGCCAGGGATTGTGAAATAGGGGGAAATTCAGGGAGTGGAGACTCGGAGTGGGGTTTAAGGCCTGAGCTGGCAGTGTTTCCAGGAGAGAAAAGGAAGCAGGACCCTCCCAGTCCCCTCCCATCCTCTTACCTCCTCCCACCCCTCCCTCACGGGGCTACAGCGATTGCAGTGTCTCGGGGCTTGAGGGTCTCGGGGCCCCTCGCTAATGTAAGGTTATTGTAATTGATATGAAGGTAATTGATAATGTGTTACGGTGAATAATGTCTTCAATTTTCTGCTAAATCCCATTTTTGTAGCCATCTGGGCTCCTCCAACTGCCCCCCTGGGACGTTGGGTAATAGAGAGTAATTATTCTCAAGTCATTTACTTTTTCAAAGTGTTTAGTGCTTATCTGTTTTACAATTAAAATGGAAACGACCCTGATTCACTTCCTTTCTTTTTTATTTAAATAGCACTCACCCCCCCACACCCCCAGTACACACTCTCAGCCAGTCACACACAACCACACTGGCACACAACCCTATACACACACACACACACACACACACACACACAGAGTCTTCTTGGATGTGGCAACATGTCCACATTCAAAAATGCAAAAATACATGGATATTTTCTTTGTTGGACACTCACAAAAAACATCGCTAGTTTTTATTCAGACAGAAACACAGCCTCAGTAGGACAGACAGACACTGTCTTTTGTCATTCCTTTGGTGTTTGTGGGAGCATGAGGGATAGGCATTGTCAGAGGAAAGGACGGGGGGCCATGAGTCATCTTGAATGTGGATGTGAGTATAGAAGGTTTGGGTGTGAAAGCTGCATCCCTGGGTGTACGTGAGTGTGTCTGAAGTGTTCAGAGCACAAGTTCATGTGAGGATAAAAAAAAAGTGTGCATGTGAATGTGAGAGTGAGTTCATAGCTTTGCTCCTGTGTTCAGGCATCAGTCCTTGGCTTGGACTGGTATGTATGGAGTGGGTGGGTGTTCACACTCAAGCCTGCCTGACCCCTTGCTCTGTTGGCCCAAGACCTCCACCCAACCCTGGTGAGACCTGGCCTACTTTTAAATGAGAGTGCCACAGAGAAATTGTTCCACGAGGGACCAGGACAGGCAAGGGAGAGGGGCTTAAGAGCTGAGAACAGCCCACTCACGCCATCCGGGCTGCTTCCATCTGCCCTTCCGGTTGGTCCCCAGGACCCTCTCTTTGACTCACAATGACTCTTGTATCAGTCAGTCTCTTGCTGAGCTCTCCCAGACTCCACACCCCACCCCCACCTTACTACTCAGTCCTCCAGCCTCCACCCATGCCTCACTAAACCCTGATCTTGGGTTAATGTGTGGGGACATGAATGCTCCTTCATGGCAGACTTCGTGCCCGCCTTACTGTTCCTTGCAGGAGGTGCCCTCTTACTGGAGACATTCCAGACTGCAAGGAGCTTGCCTGTAGGCACCAAAATGGATGGCCACACACACTCCAAATCCTATTCAACCTGCAGAGATATCTCTCAGTTGTCACACAGGCCTACCTCAGGGAGGGCAATTAGGCCATTGCACCTCATTAGGACACTTTATCACTTAGGTGACCTGCGCAGTGCAGGTTCAGGTCCTAGTCCCCACTGCCCACACGAGGAGACTCAGTCGCAGCAGCAGCAGCGTGGACTAGGATGGCCAGGAGCCCCAGAGGGAGTCAGGCTGCAAAGACTCAAGGGTCTCCTAGCACCTGCTGGCCCCAGCATCCCCAGCTTCAAACTCTCAGCCCACCCTCTACCTGTCCTGGCTGAACTGGTGGAGCTTTGACTTTGAACACAAGAATCCTGACGGACTGAACGAGGGACACCCCCCCACCCCCACCCCCATCCAGAGGGAAGCAGCTGTGGCGATGGCTTCGTTTTGGATTTTTGCTTTTTTTTTTTTTGGATCGTAGGAGGGGTGACGTTTATGGGTGGAGAATGCCTTTCTGTGTTCTCGCTCTTCTCCTTTTGTGATTTGTGATTTCCTGTCTTGACTTTCTACCTCTCTAGAAGTCTTTCTACACTTCTCTTGATTTGGTCCTGATTTCTGAGTATTGTCTCTCTCCCGCTTTTTTCTGCAGGCCCAGCTGTCCGTCCCTCTGTCTGTGTTACTCTTCTTCCTTTCTCTGCCTGGCTCCGCAGTTCCATCCCCGTCCTTCGGCCCCTCCCTGACTCTGGCCTCTCACACCTTCTTGGAAAAGTAAACATTTAATTTTTTTTTCTGTTAATAGATTTAATGTTCATTTGTTGGTAGCCCAGGGGCAGAAACGCGTGACATTTCAAATAATTGTTGTTTCAGGGGTATCCTCTGGAGGGAAATGCGGCAAAAGTGTGGAGAAGATTTAAGCAAATGACTGTGTCAGCTTCTATTTACTCCTGACAGGATCGCCGGGGGCACGGCTGCGAGATAACCATTAGCGCGGCCGCCGATAAAGCGGGAGGCTGCATTTCTAAAGGCTCCGCGGCCATTACGGGAAAGTTAGTGTGAAACATGTTAAATTATCCCCAAAGTGGAGCGAGCGGGGGAGCGGCGAGGGGGGGAGCGCCGGGAGAGTTGCCGCGCCTGCGCCTGCGCCTCTGCGGGGGCCCGCTGCGGGATGCAGCGAGGTGGGGTGGGGTTCCGTGCCGCGTCCACTGATGTCCACCAGGGGGCGGTTGCGGGCGGCGCGAGCCTCAGTCTGCCGGCTCGGAGGGGTGGGTAGGTGGGTGGCTTCGCGAGCGCCGCCCTGCGGTAAGGGCAGTCCCTGCGTCTTCCCTCACCGGGCATTGGGGTTCCAATCCACTGTACCTTGCACCTTAAAGCCGCGCTCATCAGTCCTTCAGGCCACATCCGTCACTGCAATGACCTGCGCTGAACTAGCCACCCAAGATGGGTATCATGGAGTCACAAGGAAAAGATCTAATGATGGAGTGTTAGTAAGCTAAGCTTGGGACAGGTATACTTCCCTTTTTGTCTTTATCAGTCCCCCTAACCCCTAAACAAAGAAACTCTCATGAGAGCAAAGGTTACACGCCCTCATATGCCTGGCCCCAAGTCTATGCTTCGGCCAGAAAGGGGAGTTCGCTAACTTTATCTCTAAGAGTCGGGCTAGTTTTGTATCCTGGGCTTCAGTTGCCTACCCAGGGTGTGGGAATAATATGTGCCCCGGATATTTCACACCATAAGAGTTAGTTAAAGCAACGAGGTCATGTAAAAATGAAACCCTTACACGAAATACAAGGCGTTAGTATTGTTTTTGTTTGTTCTAACACAGGCCTCACTTTGTCACCCTGGCTGTCCTCGATGTATAGACCAGGCTGACCTCAAGCCCACAGAGATCCTCCTGTTTCTGCATTCCAAGTGCTGGGATGAAAGCTATGGGCCACTACAGCCAGCTTAGAAAGGATTGCTGTTAACGTTAGACACAGTCACGGGGAACGAATGAGCACAAAGATCAGGAGAGGCTCACAGTTCTGCTGGGTTAGGGCTCATCGCTCCATATCTCCTGGCTTTGCTACTATTAAACACACTCGGGGTAAATAAACCTCTGCCTGGTTTATTTACTGGCGGAGAAAACAGTATTTCCAGGCTGTCCCCTGTGGAATTGTACTTAAGTGACAGCACACCTGGACCAGAGCACTAGGGAAGCCAGCCCCCTGGGGCTCAAGTATTGCCTGAGGACAATGGGCTAAGGAGGCAGAAAGACCATTCGCATCAGGGAAAGAGGAAGCCACCTTTTCCTGGTGTAGTAAGAATGTCCTGTGGGACATAGTGACACAGCTATAATTCAGGCCAGCCTGAGCCACACAGTGTGATCCTGTCTCCATAGATAGATTAGATAGATGATAGATAGATAGATAGATAGATAGATAGATAGATAGATAGAGCAAGGGGGTGGTACATACCTTTTAATCCCAGCACTTAGGAGGTAGAGACAGGTGGATCTCAGAGATAGAGGCCAGCCTGGTCCACAATAGTGAGTTTCAGGAAAGCCAAGGCTACACAGAGAAACCCTGTCTCAAAAAACAAACAAACAAAAAAACAAACAACAAAAAACACCACAAAACAAAATAAGTAAAATAAGTAAACAATCACAAATAAGTAAATAAATAATCTTTAATGTATTAAGTGTGAATCCCATAAATTATATATCTGGCCTTTAAAGCCCAATCCATGGGACAATGGAAAGCTAGTGCCTTAAAAAGAAACACAAAAGAGCAGAGCACGGGTGTGTGGTGTGAGGACAGTGGGTGAGTGGAGATAGAAGAGATTTCCAGGCATCAGGACACATTGTGTCCTTTGGACATCGGAAAGAGGGTGGCCTGAACTTTATCCACAGTTTCCAAGCAGAATCTTTACAAAACCCTTAGTACATTACAAAAATGAGGAACATTTCTGTTTTTCATACAGACCTCCATCTCACTGCCTGCCCAGTCTGCTGTGACTAGAATCTGATGTCATATACTCTCCTTAATAAACTGGACGGTCTCCTCGGCATTTCTAGGCTTTATTTTGCTCTATTCCTACGTGGACACCAGGAAGGCCACACCTCTGCTGAGGCCATGCCTCTACTAAGGTCACGCCTCTGAAAATGGCTGGGTAAGTTTCACCATTTGTTTGCACTATCCTAGACCCGACTGCTCTGGCTCTTGAGCTATTGGTGTAAACTCTTGAATTTTCCACCAGTGCAGGAGTCCACTGGGGCTACTATAACAACACGCCTTAGACCAGGAAGCTTACTCACAAATAGACATTTATTCCTCACAGTTTCAGAGGCTGAGAAGTCCGAGATCAAGGTTCGGGGGTTGGGGGTGGGGTCTGGCTGGGCCCTACTTCTTAGACATAATCAGCTCACATGGGAGGGAAGGCAAACAGGTCTCTGAGCTTGTTTTATAAGGGTGCTAGTCTAGCTGGGAATGGGGGCAGTTCTGCCTTCATGACCAAACCACCCACAGAAGGCCCCACATCTCTGTATTGCCATCTTTAGGGGCAAAGGTTTTTAAGGAGACAAACATTAAGACCATAACAATCGCCGTCCTTGAAGCACATCTCCTTTGCAGACCTGAGGCAGACTGGACCTTTCTTTTTCCTTCCTTCCCCTCCCTCCCTTTTTCTTCCCCCTCCTCTTCCTCTTCTTCCCCCTTTCCTTCTTCCTCCTCCTCTGTCTTCACCTTCCTCTTCCTCCTCCGTCTTGCCCTACTTCTTGTAAGATCAAATGTTAGAATCGACTGAAACAGAAGAGTCCCACCCAGGAGATGCAGTCCCTCCAGTGTCCAGGAAGCATCGAGGAGAAGCTAACACTCCCTCAGAAGGATCACTCTAGGGAGCAGTGCAGTCTTTGAGCTCTAAGGAGCTCATCCCCAGAGGAAAATGCTTTCGGGTACTTTCAGGATGATTGCTTTAGTTGGAAAGTAAAATGTTATTCTGCTGGACATGAGCTGGGAACCCTTGCTAAGGGGTGGGGCACTAGGGTGAAGGGAGTCCTAGGTCGTGTTTCTCCTGTATTTATGTCCCCCCTTCAACACACACACACACACACACACACACACACACACACACACACAGGGGCCCCAAGCCTCAGAGGTCTCAAAAGCTGACTTAGCATTTCCAAGACATTTCTTTTTTTTTTTTTTTTAGTTTGAAGACCAGGGTTTCTCAAAGTTACATCTTCTTCCTGTGGCTCAAAGGGGGAAAAATAATGAGGCAAAGCACCCTGGGTAGGGGAAGAGTCATGTAGCACCTGGAGAAGCAGGAAGTTGGGATGTCACTATTAAATGTGCTCTTCTTCCCAACACCTTCATGAGGAAGTTTCTTCCTGAATAGTCCTTAAGTAGCTTGCTCCATGCCAAGTGCCTTTCTTCCCACTATCTTTAAAGGAGATGCATGTTTGCTGCAAAAATAGAAGAATTAACAAGCCAACACAATGAGCCTCAGAAATAAAGCCCACCACCGTCACCTGGTTGCTGTTGCCATTTGAAAGATTATCCCTCCAGATAGCTCTTTCTGCACTTATTTATTTGCTTGTTTTGAGATAAAGTCTCTCATGGCCCAGCTATTCAGCTGAGACTGGCCTTGAAGTGGTGATCCTCCTGCCTCCACCTCCCAAGTCCAATGAGACTAAAGGAAAGAACCGCAACCACCACGCCTGGCTTCTCTCTGCCTTTAAATAAACATGAACACGAGTGGGAGACGTAAAGGGAGGCAAGCCCTGTGTTCTCTTCCCTTCAACCATTTAATCAATAGCACATAGGACACCGCTCTTACTCCACAAGTACCGAGCGCTGTGAGCATTCTACTAGTTCTATTCCAGATCACCATGTCACCTACTTAGCCAAATACGTTTAGGTTGCTTCCAGCTTTACACTGTTAAATACCCCAAGACGTGTGTGTGTGTGTGTGTGTGTGTGTGTGTGTGTGTGTGTGTGTGTGTGTGTGTGTAGTTATTTTTGCATCCATATAATTATCTCCTTGAGATAAATTCTTAGAAATGAAATTATGATATATACATTTTTATATTTGGACCCAGGTCATCAAGCTGTCTTGCAAAGTGTCTTAGGGCACTGTATTCCTGCCCACGCATCCAAGGAGGGCATTGCTGTCTTCTATGCGTCTCTTAAATTAAAGAGAACGAGGCAGCAACAGAAGTTGACTTTTCAGGCGTTTTCAGGCGTTTTCAGGCGTTTTCAGACGTTTTCAGGCGTTTTCAGGCATTTTCAGGCGTTTTCAGGCGCTTTCAGGCGCTTTCAGGCGTTTTCAGACGTTTTCAGGCGTTTTCAGGCGTTTTCAGGCGCTTTCAGGCACTTTCAGGCGTTTTCAGGCGTTTTCAGGCGCTTTCAGGCGCTTTCAGGCGTTTTCAGGCGTTTTCAGGCGTTTCTAGGTGTTTAGGTGACTCTGAGGATATCTCAGTGAGCCTTGCACACAAGCGTGACATACTTATGTCTGTGTTCTCTGCATCAACACAAGAGCGAGCTGAAATCCTGCATAAATATTCTCAGGGGAGGGCACACCCCCTCCAGATATTCCCCAACGGCTTCAGTGTAGGGAGGCTCTCTGCTTCAGCAGCAGCATCTCCATCCTCGTTGTGTGTCGGCCCCCATCTTGTCACTATTTGGAAGTCTCATGGCCAGGGAGGAGGAGCTCACCTCTGGCCACCCAGCCTTTCAATAAATATGAACACAAGTGTAAGACGTAAAGGGAGCCGTCTGTCATCACAGCCGAGGAGAATCCATTGTGGCTGAAACAGTGTGTAGGTCATCCCAGATCACAGAGCTGCCCACAAGTCCATCAGAGGGCCCCTGAGGGGAGCAACTCATCTGTGGCCTGAGCTCTTCCTGAGGCCAACTTCAGAGACTCCTCCACCTCCCCTCCATTTCATGAGCCCACAGTTCCGCACACGTGTCCCACCTCTCAACTTATGTTCACAAATGATCTCAGTCATGCCCCTTCCAGGCCCAGTTTCACATCATTTGTCCAATTTCCATGGCCTTACACTCACACCTTTGAACATCATTCATAGAGTGTGATGCTTGCACATACCCACCTACGTAAACACACCCAGCCACCCCCTCCTATTCCCACACAGTCTCACATGGATGCAGTCATTCACCCTGATGAAGTGTAGTCATGAATCCCTCTGAGTCACTGCCTTTGTATCTTGACAGTCATGCCTCCATAGCTTCAACTCCAGTATCCACAATCCTTTCTCACAGCCTCTCAGAGCCCAAGACTTCACCTCATCCTCTGACTGACTCCTGAGCACATTCAATTAACCAATGAGTCTCATGACATGACATCATAGCACATCCAAGCTACCCTCTCACTGTGAATGCAGGATAGTTGACACCCTGAGAGGAAAAATGACACTGGTAAAAAAAAAAATCACACAACTGACCAAAAGTCAGGGGAGTTGTACATTTGAAGTCCAATTGCTTTCTTCTATGGTAAAGCCTTTTCCTGGATAGTCCCTATGCCAATGCCCCACACTGTTTTGTAGAAAGACTTAAATAAATCAGGCAGCTCATGGGACAGGGGAAAGAGGGAAGGCAGGCATTCAGGCAACTGACACAGGTATACTTTTGGAACACAAAAAAAGCCAAGGTTAGAATACCAAAGCATGTGAGGCTGGATAGGTGGTTCAGTGGTTAGAGGCACTTTCTGCTCTTGCAGAGAACCAGAGTTCAGTTTCAAGCACCCACAACTCTCTTATTACCTGTAACTCCAGTTCCAGGGATCCAATATCCTCTCCTGGCCTTCCTGGCTACCTACATACACATGGTGCACGCATGCACGCGCAAGCACACACACACACACACACACACACACACAGAGAGAGAGAGAGAGAGAGAGAGAGAGATCTTAAAAAATGAAAGAAATATCCAATAATTTGAGTGGCACCAGGGCCCAAGGGAAATGTATCTGAAGCACTGGAATAAAGTAATAACTCTGCTGTTTACTGGACGCTGTCAGGCACCCTCTATCATCTCATTTAAGTTTTGTTTATGGTTTTGGAGTCGGGGTCTCACTTTGTCACCCTGGCTGTTCTGGAACTCACTCTGCAGACCATGCTGGCCTCAGACTTACAGAGATCCTCCTGCCTCTGCCACCTGAGTGCTGCGAGTGGGCGTGTGCCCTGTGCCCAGCACGTTTACAATATTGTAAAGCATGCTTAACTCTGTGTCGTAGATGGGAGAAGTGAGACCCGAATGAGGTTTGTTGTCCCAAGTTATCCAGCTGATGAATTCTGAGGGTAAGGCTATGTCCCGCTCTTAACACTAAGCCCAGTTCTTACACAGTAACAGAGGCTGCTAATACATCCTTACCCTATCTCAGACATCATACATGATATGGTTCCATAGTTTCTTACAGGCTAAGAGACAGAAGTGCCTGGTGAATGGTCTCTTTTCTTATTACGGAGAGGGAATTTTTAATTTCAAGATCAAGCTTAGCTACATTTCATAACCAGGTAAATCCTTCAGAGGAAGTCAATGTTTAGTGGGCCATGCCCTTTTCCTTGACAAATTCATTTCAAATCAGCCTTTCTTGCTTGTTTCTCTGCAACTCCTTGCATGTCTCGCACCGCATCACGGGCAGGGTGGCCCCTGCTGTGGCCACATACATGGCTCTTCTCTTCCACGCACCAAAGGAAGTCACACTCAGGCACAAGCTTTACACACTAATAAGGCCACTGTGGTTTAGTCAATTAGCAAGAACATTCGGGAGTAGAGCCAAAATACCTGGGCTCTGGCTCTATCCCTTACTAACTCACTGTAAGGCCACAGGCAAATTACTTTCTCTGCCTCCGTTCCTGCATTTGCTATAGTGGCACAGTAATTCCTCCCTCTCAGGGTCGCTGTGAGTTTAAAGGACTGGAATAGACATTATAGAAATTCTGGTGTCTCTTAGCCACTTAAGATGTGCTGCCCGAGTTCTCACAGAGATACAATGCCAACCCACGCAGTCAGTCACCCAGACTTGTAGACAGGCCACACTGTTGTCGGTGTGTGGACATTTGCCAGTGTGAGTCTGTCATGGCTATTGAAAAAGAGGCTCTTAGCCGGGCGTGGTGGCGCACGCCTTTAATCCCAGCACTCGGGAGGCAGAGGCAGGCGGATTTCTGAGTTCGAGGCCAGCCTGGTCTACAAAGTGAGTTCCAGGACAGCCAGGGCTATACAGAGAAACCCTGTCTCGAAAAAACCAAAAAAAAAAAAAAAAAAAAAAAAGAAAAAGAGGCTCTTAAGAAACCTTGAACTGATCACCTAACAGCTCCTTTTGTGGTTTTTCAAATGTGTGTATAATATCTATGTGTATGTGTAGGTACAGGGTATGTGTACACATGCGTGGAGCCCAGAGATGGACCCTGGGTGCCTTCACCGATCACTTTTTTGTCTTAATTTTGAGCAAGGACATTTGCTGAACCTGAGACTCATTGATTGGCTAGAATGTCAGGGCATACAAGCCCCACGGACCCCACAAACTCTACCTCCTTAGCCCTGTGTTTACAGAGCTGCTGCTGAGCCCAGCTTTTTATGTGGGTGATCAGGGATCTAATGTTTGTATGGCATAGCGCTTGGACCACTGAGCCATTTGCCCAGCTCCTAACAAAGTTTTCCCCTGAAAGGGCTTACGGTAGCCCAGGCTTTCCTTGAGCTCCCATCATGTAACCAAAGATGAGGTTGACATTGAACGCTGACCCTCCTACTTCTCCCTACTGAGTTCTGGGAACATATGCCCAGGTTTATGTTGTGCTGAGGACCAAGTCAACAATGTTCTTTAAGCATTCTACCAGCTGAATCACATCTCCAGCCCCCAACTTTTTTTTAAGTGTGTGTGGGGGGGAGACAAAGATTTCTTAGAAGCTCCAAAGTCACAATATTGTTACACTCACACATACTAAAATTAACAATAATTCCTTAATTATTGTTAATAATCAAATATCCTGTCTATATTCAAATTTTACTTATTTTCCCATTATATATATATTCATATATACACCATATGTAAACATTAGATTGTTGAAGTAAGAAACCAAATAAAGTCCATCCAATGATGTTTTGCCTTATTTCCTTTAAAGCTTTATGTGAATCTCTTTTCTCTTTGAAAAATAGGAGGCCTTTGACCAAAAGGATGTTTCTTACATTTAAAAAGAAAGAAAGGAAGGAAGGAAGGAAGGAAGGAAGGAAGGAAGGAAGAGAAAGGAGTTTCCTTTGCAACTTTTTCTCAAGGCACAAATAATACATATTATGTGTTGTGAAAAAAGACTGAAGACATGAACTTGTTCTCCAGAATTAGGTGGCTCACAACTGCCTGTAAGTTCATTTTTAGGAGATTCCGACCTCCACAGACGCACATGCACGCATGTAAGCACACACTTGCAAACACACACACACACACACACACACACACACACACGTACACACACTTAAACATAAATACATAAAATTTAAAGAAGAAAGTAGATAATGTGGATAAAGTAAAAACCTTACACTCCCCAACTGGAGCTCTTTAACCTTTCTGTCTCCATGTTTTCAACTTTAAAATGGGAATGTTTCCTTTCTCAGGGTGCTGAGAGAGTTAAACTAAAAAGAGCTTGGAAGCTCTTAGGTCGGTGCCTGTCAGTCACCCAGGTTGTTTTTAGTCATTGCTCTCCTGGGGCAAATTTGGAGGCATATCGGTTTGGAACGTGTTCAGCACCATGGACAGAGACAGCGCGCTCCCATCGGCCTCCAGGCCTGGGAAGTAACCAGAAAACTGGCCTAGGCGGGGCCAGTGCAGCTGGTAAAGAGGAAGGAAACCTGGGATTTTCGGAATCCGCGTACCCTAGCTCTCCCTCCGTCTGGCGGAGACAATTACTCGGATACGCTCGAGCTGGTCTCCCCGAGACCCAGGGTCATTTCAGACCTCTGCCCGGGTCCTTGGGCAACAAGGCTGGCCAAGCAGAGGCTAGGTGTCTCAGTCTCCCCGATTGCAGACAAACTCGCAGGAAGACCACAAGTGCCTCCCTCCTAAAGGCCTCTGCACCTCTCAGAGCTTCCCCCTCACCCCGCCCAACCGACGCGCTGCCCTCCGGAGTTGGGGTGGTGGCTAGGGGGTGGGGAGAGCAGCCTCCGGAAGCAGGCTCAGAGCACAATTAGCAGGAAGCTGAGTCGCCCGCGAAGGCTGATTTAATTAGGTGACACGGTGCCAGGCAGGGATGTGGGGGGGAGGGGAGAGCAGGGTCAAAACATTTTGTAAAAATCTGTTTCACAAACCCTGCTGCTCCCCTCGGGCCAGAGAGAGATTAGGCGTCTTTGGTGTCGATCAAGGCTGGCTGGCAATAGCTGGCCGCAGGGCAAGGCCAGTGCCTCCTTCACATCCGCGTCTCTATTGTCTAGTCCCCAGGACCATCGCTCCTCTGGGATGCTGGTTGGGACAAGGTGGGGAGGCAGTGATGACCTAGGAAAGAAATCTCATAAGGCAGAACACACATGTACACACACACACACACACATACACACATAAGTTTTAATAATTTGAGAAGATCCACTTCTCAAACTACCATTGGCTGAGCAGACACTCGCATGCCTAGTCTCTATAACTTATACTCTGTGCCTCGGTTTTCCTAACTCCTAAAATAGTAAGGATCCTTTAAGAGTTCCTGTGCATGGGGCTGGTGAGATGGCTCAGCAGGTAAGAGCTCTGACTGCTCTTTAGAAGGTCCTGAGTTTAAATCCCAGCAACCACATGGTAGCCCACAACCACCCGTAATGAGATATGACGCCCTCTTCTGGTGTCTGAAGTCAGCTACAGTGTACTTATGTATAATAATAAATAAATCTTTGGGGCCTGAGCGAGAAGAGTTGACCAGAGTGAGCAGAGGTCCCTAAAAATTCAATTCCCAACAACCACACGAAGGCTCACAACCATCTGTACAGCTACAGTGTATTCACATACATAAAATAAATAAATAAATCTTAAAAAATAAAGTTTGTGTGCAGAATGAAGGGTGTGCAATGGCAGGCGCTAGACTTACTGTAAGCATTAGATACCAGGTGAGTTGAGATCTTTGGTGCCACATCCTAAGACAAACAATGCATGTGGATATAGAAACTTAATGTCTAAGGTACTTGGAGTAGCTCACCTGGTCAGGGCCAGATGTGGGAATTGCTCTCAGGACTGTTTGGTGTCCAAGCCTGTGCCATTTTGACACTTCTATTCTGAGCTGCTTGGATTCCCAGGAGACCTTATCTCAGGTGATCTCATCTGACCCACCAACTCTTCCATGTCTGGTTCAACCACACTTCCGGCGCACTTCACACACGCACACACACACACACACACACACACACACACATTGTGTAGTACTAAGCCAAAGTCTACAGTGCACACACATATGCCACGGGAACATCCCTCCCATGGAGAGAGACTCTGGAGCTCAAAGTTACACAATCCACATGCCATTGGTCACATGCGAAGATACACAAAACGTAACACTCTCATAAAAATACACCAAAGTAGTGGTAAGATTTGAGCCATGACATAGGCATGATGGCATAGGCATGATGGCATAGGCACGAAGACTGATGGTTTGGTTCTGCAAGGCAGCACTTACATAGAAGCACACAGAGGAACATCATTCAGCATACACAATGTCACACCCCGTCTCATGGACAGACACAGACATACGCATTAAAACACATAACACTCTCCCACTTGAGAGATGTGACCAGATATAGATGGCATAGAAAAAAAATCCAAGCCAGCTTACATTACACATATGTCCTAGACACACCCACGTAGACCAGTGGACAGAGGCAACCTTAATCTCATGGGCACACACTCACATGTACACAGACAGCCTCAGACCTTCTGGGAAGCTGGCTTCTACCCAAGAGCTTCCTGCCTCCCAAAGTCTTCAGGGCATGTGAGTCATTGACCCCACGCCCACCCACCACACCCCCTTTTCCAGCTGAGTCCAGGGCAGCAGGAACACAATCCTCCAGCAGACATGTGCAGGTGACCCTGGACTGCCCATCAGAAGGATACCCTCTGTATCATCACTGCCAGTCCAAGCTGGAGTCAGCTAGTAGGACTTGGTAGCTTCCTCCCATCTCCCCCCAAATCACTCATGTTACCCCTCAGCCTCAGGCACTAGCACTCCAGAAAGAGGCAAAGAGACTGACCAGCATAGAAAGAGGCAAAGAGACTGACCAGCTTGCTTCTTCCTTAGTGTACCAGGTCTTCTTAAGCCTCTGCCCCACCTGTTGTCACCTACCTGTGCAGGTGGTCTGTCTCAACAGCTCAAAGCTCCAGCCTTGGCCGGTCCCCGAAAGGCAAGAAGGTGGAGCCTGGTCCATCTTCTGCACACACACACACACACACACCCAATTTCCAGCTCCCTCTGCAGCTGCCCCCTCCAGCTCCAGGCCCCCTGGGCAGACCCCCCCCCCAGCTGCCTGCTTGCCCAACACAGTGTCTCTTCTCTGAAAACCAGACTAGGGACTGGGGGGGGGGTAGGGGGAGGATCCCAAGAGAGGAAGTGGCATCTGACGCCCCAGCACCAAACCTGGGGGGCTGCAGGGGGGAAGGGAGGAGCAGGGAGGCTTCTCATTGTGTGAGGGAAATTTTATTTTTAACAGATGCTAAGGCAGATGGCGCAGAATTAACAGAAAATGGGAGAGGAAAGAGAGGAAGAGCATTACTGACTCCGGAGAGAGTGGACATTAAAAAAATAAAGAATAAGGGAATGAAAACAAGTTTAAGTGCTCTCTCCGGGGGGGAGGGGGGTGGGGAGGAGAGCTGAGAGGCAGAGAGGGACAGAGCAGCGTGGCGATAACCAGAGGCGTGAAATTACAAAAGTAAAATTTGTGGGACTCGGGAGGGGCCGAGAAGGCCCCAGTTTCATTGCAAAACTCACTCAGAAATTACTGATGTGATGTTTGAGCTTTTATCATTAATAATAATTCGAAAGGGGTTGGGGAGACAAAAGGACTCATGGGCTGGGGGACTCCAGGGCGCCAAAAGAAAAGAGGTTTGAGCTGTCGGGGGAGGGAGTCGTCTTTGAGACAGGATAGGGAAAGGAAATGAGAGAAAACTCAGGAACCCAGAGCACAAGTGGAGACACTGGGAATAAAAGAATAAACCGGAATCAAGAAAAGAGCAAGCACAGGGGACAGGGAGAAGGGAGGCGGCACAAAGGGGATAAAGCAGAAGGGGCCAGGGGGACAGAAGGAAGCTGTTCAGAGGGACAGAGACAAAGAACGGGCTGGGGCGAGCAGGGTGAGGGGGTGGAAAACCAGGCCAGAGCCAGAGAAGAGCAGGGTGTGTGGGCACACTTGTGGGGCAAGGAGCCCCAGAGGTGACAAGTGGCCAAAGTCAGGGACCGAAGGAAAGGTGGAGCAGAGAAAAAGACAAGCAAGGGGCAGGGGCCAGACAAACAGAGACATGACAAAGAAAAGGAGACAGGAAGTGAGAAAGACAGTCGGGGAATCTGAAAGAGACTCCCCAGAAAGGACAGACACTAAGGCTTTGCAACACAAAGAGTTGAAGAGACAGACAGCTCAAGCCACTCAGTCGAGATGAGAAAGAGAGGTGAGACTAGAAAAGAACTGAGCTTCGAGGCAGAGATACCGAGAGGCTGTGGGGGAGACAACGGGGAAGGGAGGAATGGATGGGAGACAAAGAGGAACGGCCGTTTATCTCTCCTCCCAAATTAATTGAGGCTACATCAGCCTGAGCCACTAAAACGGAGCGATTATGAATGGGTTAGTCACAGGTGGAGTTAAAGGCCTTCAGAGGGATATTAGCCAAAATTGAGTGGCTTTTAATTTCTTTCTAACGAGAGACTGTAGCTGGGGAACCAGGCACCGCCTCCGCTCAGCTCTCCTGCTAAACACGGCGTGGGGGCAGCCCAGGCCACTCGCCACCTGACCTGTGTGGCATAGGCAGCCAAGTGGAAATGGCTATGTCTAGAACACGCCTGTAACATGCCTGTGACATGCCTGCCACACACCTGCAACTACAGCAAGAGCCAAAAGTAGGGTAGGGCCAAGACATCCTTGGAAATAGCCGGGCCAGGGAGTACATAGGGGCAGGAGCAGGGACAGGAATGGGTTGAACAGGAGAAAGGGTGGGGGTTAAGGTTGCCACAGAAAGGCCCTCCTATGACTACAGGGTTTCTCCCATCACCCCTGATACCATTTTTCAAAAAGGCACCATGGTTTTCTACACTTGAAAATACTAACTTCCCTGCCTAATAAAGACACTGTGAACTCTGGGGACAGGATGGTGACTGCTGATGTGGTAGGTGCTGAAATGTGTAACTTTTTCAACTACCTCCCCAGCTTAATATCAGGCACCTCTGGCTGAACTTTCCGTTCTACATCTATAAAATGAAAGAGTTAAGGTCTCACATTGTCTTCAACACCTAAGGGCTCTAAAGAGCCTTCCTTATCCGGGGGACTCCACTGATGTGCATGGGGAGCGTAGAATAAGATACATGACCCAGGGGACACCTGTGGCCACTTAAATAAGGTATATGAACTGGACAGAGGGTCAGTGGTCCAGAATAAATGCAGTGACATCTCAGGCAGCAGGTAAGTGGGTGACAAATGCCCAGCTGACGGGCCTGGAGAGGGAAGGAAGGCTAATGGGAGGCAGAGAGGAGGCATGATCAGTGCAATTCTGTGGAGCCTGAGGTGACTCCTGAAAGTTGGATAAAATAAAAGGTGGTGGCCATTTCGATTATGGATACCAAGAACAAAGGAAGGAAGGGGCACTGGGGCTAGAATGGGCCCTCCATGGACATACTATAGGCAAAGGAGAGAGAAGACAGAGGGTGGAACACGGCTGTGGCCACACAGGGTGGTGAGGTTTGAAGGAGAGTGTGGAAGCCGATGTTTCATAAACACTGGGCACCACAGGAAGGCATTTGGGGTCTCTAATATATTTGGGTAAAGATAGAATATGGGGACTAGGGACAGGTGTGGTGAGCCCGTGTGAAGAGGCCAGGGACAAGGTGGAAGAGGAAAGGACTTGGTAACTAATGTGTGGGCGGAGAGAAGCACCCTGAGAAGACTTTACTTAGGGTGTCAAGGTCAAGATGGAGGTCTGGAAGAACACACATGTGCACAACTCCTACACACTCGGAGTCAAGTTAGATGGGAGCTGAAATAAACATCAGGGTGTTGGCTTCCATCCAAGAGCAGAAAGATGCTGAGGGAACTGGAGCAGTTGAATCAAAGTGCATCCATCTAAGGGTCTAGGTGGTCCATCTTCCTCTCTCAGCCACCAATGCGTTTCCAGACCCAGGCCAACATATTCTCCATCCCTGAACTTGAGTGTGTTCGTGTATGACATGCGTGAGCATTGGCTGGCCTCAAGTTGAGCTTTCCTATAGGTCTGAGATTCTATACTCAGGGACAAAGCCAGGAGCAGAGACCCAAATGGGAGCAGAGACAGGGACCACACGAGAAATGGTGATAATTCTCCCTGTCCTCCTGTCCCCAGAGCCAACAGCTGCGACCCCTCCCCCTGGCAACTCTATTAACAGTCAATTAGGGGGCCTGATGGGCCTGAGCCTAGAGAATCTCTCCTGCCATATACACAGTCAGGCCCCCAGTCAGAAGTTGGTCTGATGAGCCCTTGGGGAGAAGGCTTCACTCAAATTTATAACTAACTCTAGGGGCAGCCCAACAGCCCCTGCTCCCCTCCCCTCGCTCCTTTCTCCCAGGGCAGAGCCCATAGGGCTGGGCTGGATTCAGGAGTCTGGAGGGAGGATGCTGGAGCATGAGGGGAAGATGGGACCAGAGTGGACAGTGCTACAGGCGCAGAGATGAAAGAGAGAGGACCACGGAGCAGAGGAAGTGGGAGGGGAGACACAAGGAAGAGCCGTGAGAGAGCTTGAGAGAGAAAAATGACAGGCCCTGAATATTGGGCGCTCTCACTTTAAATCAAGATAAAAGACTGAACTGGAAAATGAGAGTCCAGAGAAGCCCCGGACGGCTCGGGGCGCTAATGGAAACACATGGCTGCCGGCTGCGGGCTTGTCAGCTTCCCCAGGCGCTGCCATTCCCGTCTGATAATCCGGCCTGCCATAAAATTAGACTAGCAAATACCTCCTGACAAAGATGCATGCTTCTCTCTATTGTGCCATCATAAAAAAAACTCCGCTGGTGACTCGGGGAGCCGCAAACTTCAATTTAAATTTACAGTGCTGCGGAAGGAAAGTGATATGCACTCAAAAATTTTAATAACCTATTAAGTTACGACTTCAATTTCATTTTATGAATATTTTCCTTGGGGAGCACGGCTATCACAGAGAAAGATAGAAATTTAAAAAAGATAAATAGTGCCATTAATCTCCAACATTTCTCTTCCATTATCCTTGAAAATTAGGAGTTATTTTTGTTCAGATCTTCATGTAATTAGCTCCCTCCACTTGATTCACTAGCCAGAAAATGACCATGTTCAGAAAATTAAAAATTTGTCATTAAGTGGAATTTAACATAATATCATTTATCTTTATCTATTCCCCAGCTGACAGCAGGAAGCCTTGGCTGCCTTACCGGCTGGTGTGTCAGAGTGGGGAGGGACTGCTGGGGAGAGACACTGGGAGAGACAGAGATAGAGACTGAGGGAGGGAGAGGAGGCCAGCAGGGAGGTGGCCAGACAGCAGTGAGGAAAAGGAAGGAGGAGGCCAGGAGAGCTGAGGAGACAGCTCCAGCGATCTGGGACAGCAGAAGAGGCGGAGACTAATGTTGGCAAGCCAGGGCCTGACAGTGGGGCTGATGGGAGGAGCTGGAGCTTGAGAAGGAAGGGTAGTGGATACATTGAGAAGGAAGGGTAGTGGATACATTGAGAAGGAAGGGTAGTGGATACATCAGTAACAGGTACCCAAGTAGGAAGGTGGCTGGTTAGTGGACCTGGGGTAAAGAAGTGAGTTGGAAAGACAGGATCAATCCAGCGGAAGGAACCTTCCAGAATATGAGGCTAGAATGGGACAGGAGAACTCAGGATCATGGATCCCCTCATCCAGAGGGAACTGATGTTATCATCCTGACCCTGACCTGTCTGGCTTCAGGGAGGCAAGAGACAGTCTAACAGTCACAGAGGAGGCAAGCAAGCAAAGGTGGAACAGGGCAGCTAGCAGGTGTGAGTCTAAGAAAGAAAAAAAGTGGAATGGATGAGCAGACAAGGTGGACAGGCAGGCAGGTGAGCTCTGTTAGTGACGCAGACTCAGGAAGGGTTCGTGCTCAAGGTGCTACCACTAGCAAGGCCTGTGGCCCTGCCCTTGATCTTCTCTCAGGGCTGCATGGCTGCACCTTGCCTTCCTCCTAAAAAGAGACTCCAACTTGTTCTCCCTTCCTGGAGTCAAAAATTATCCACTAAACTATTCGGTCTTCATCCTGGCCAGAGAGAGAGAGAGAGAGAGAGAGCTGTGGCTGGGCCTAAGAGACTGAGAATTGGATAAAGGGATTAAACAGCGACACATTAGTGAGAGATTTAGAGTGTAATAAACCCATTTCATAATAATATGTGCGTTTGGGGCCAGTGATTCATCATCACAAGAGCCTGTCCACCGTGAGAACCTTGACCTGCAGGGGAGGAACCTGGACAGGTAGTAGGAGTTTTTCTATAGGGTCTCAGGGTAGGGACAGGAAGTACACACTGTATTCCAGGGCCCAAGGGGGGACATAAGGATGCTGAGCATGCTGTCAGCACAAGTTGTTGCAGGGACCAATCAGAAGGGACTTCTCACAGAGGCTGGGCTACAGAAGAGGCCTGAGACCACACACACACACACACACACACACACACACACACACCATAACCAAGCACACATCCTCTGCAGGAAATGAGGGGTAGGTTCTGAGCCTCGAAGTCTGTACCCCACAGACAGGACCCAACTAGCTAAAGTATCTCAAATAAGCTTGCTGCTCCTTCCTGCTAAGATGTTCCTCCACCCCGTTCTCCAGCTGTCCTGCCCATGAGGCCCTGCCTCTGTAGACCCCTCCTGGAGCTCCCTGTCTGATTTGTGTTCCTCCAGAGCCCTGCGGCTCTTTCTGGGAGTGCCTGGCTTCAGACAGGAATTCTAAACTGAACTTGAGTTTTGACACTGCAGAGTGGGTCTTGGCAAGTCACTTTACCCCACCCCCACCCCCGAACATCAGTTTCTCATCTGTCAAATCTAGGCAATTAAGACTGCCTCGTAGGATTAGCGTAGGGGTCGTCTTAGATGGCCGTTTTGATATTATTACATAAAGTGGAAAATGATATTGTTACCATAACTTTGCATGTGGCTCCTCCAGTCTCAAGCTACACTAAGGTGTTGTAACGCTGGTCAGGGAGAGTTGCAGCTCCCCAGCTGCACTGAACTTATCCAGGGGTCCTCAGGGGTCCTTACTCATTTTATGGTTATTTAAACTGAGGAAAACACCTCTCGTTGTTTCTTTGACTGAGGAGAACAGCATTCATAGCTAAAACGAGGGTTCCCCCGGAAAAGGCAAAATAGGAGCAGATCTGTTGGGTTTCAGTCCTCGACCTAAAAATGTTGCAAAGTGAAGAAACCCATATCTGGTGAGAGCAAACAGTGACCTATGAGAAGGGGAGTCACGGGAGGTTTGGGCTTAAGTTGGTGACAGACCAAGTGGCCAGAGAACATGCAGGAGGAGAGGTGAGAGAGTCAGATAGAACATCAAGACCCAGGCACGGGACCATTGTCTTCCTTCATTGCTCCATGACCCTTATCCCAGACCAGAGGCCATAGACCCGTCTATGTCTGCCAGAACTTACCTTTCCTGTTCTCACCCTGCAATGCAATGGGTTCTCCTCTCCCACATTTTCTGCGGTCTCCAGCTCATTCCGCCCTCCCCCATGCAGCATCAAACCTGATCAATTAATTTCTGGGGACTGAGAAATGAATCAAGACCTTCCAGATTCCCCAACCTCCTCCCCATCACCACACCACACACAGAAAATACATATGCAAAACTTCCTCCCTGCTGCCTGCCAGAGCTTAGGCTGGGAGTCCTTCTTGTGTTTGCTACAAGTCTAACAAACTCCATCACAGATACCTGTATGGAAGGCAGTGGGTGTGGCCAGGTTTGGGGTGAGTAATCCAGATAACCCTGGGGTACCAGAGAGAGACAGACTTTTGACCTCTGCAAGCTGCCAGGGTCAGGAAAATGACTGAGAATACAAGAGTCACTGGAGCTGGGTGGGCAAAACTCTAAGAGGCTGGCTGGGCCAAATGAGGCTGCGGAGAGAGCTGGAGGCTAGAGGAGGAAGCCAGGATTCAAGGAGCATCTACTTAGTGCCAAGAGTGAACTAGAAGCTTGTTGTGATGTTGTCTTCTCTGTGGTCCTTCCCAACATCCTTAGAAACAGATGCTATTATCTGCATAAATAAGATCTCCATAGAGTCATGAGAGCTCCGAAGGACCAGAGGCTGCCCTTGAACCCAGAACTGATTGCTTCTAAAAAGCCATGCTCCTTCCTAAAACTCAAGAGGCTGAGCGAGACTATAAGTTTGAGATCTACCACATGGTGAGTTTCAGGCCACCCTGGGAGACATAATAAGGCTTTGTCTCAAAACAACATAAGGCAGGGCTGGTGAGCTATAGCTCAGCAAGTGAAGACTCCTGTCACCAAACCTGATGTCCTGAACTTGATCTCTGGAACCCACACAGTAGAAGAGAGCCTGTTCCCACAAGTTCCCACATCTCTTCTCACGATATACATAATCCTTTCTTTCATTATCTCCTCCCCTGCCCCTCGGCCTGGAGAGTAGTCCCTCCAGGACCTTCCACCTGAACCCTGAATCCTATTTTACCCTTTCCCTCTCTATCAAACGGCCCATTCCCTTGTCAGCCCTCAGACCTCTCTCTGGCACCACCTCTTTCCTCCCAACCTCTCTGCATCTGCTCCATTCCACGTCACCAGTAGAGTCCTCAACAAAAGTTTCCAGTGGCCGTGCAGTGGTGGCACCTGCCTTTAATTCCAGCATTCAGGAGGCAGAGGCAGCATGATCTATGTGGGTTGGGGACCATCCTGGTCTACAGCATGAGTTCCAAGACAACCAAGGCTACACAGAGAAGCCCTGTCTCAAAAATAAATAAATAAATAGTAATAATAATAAAAACAATTAAACAGAAAAAGGTTCCAATAGAGGGAGTGAAGATGAAGAGATGACTCCGCAGTTAAGACCATTTGCTGCTCTAGAAGAGAACCCAGGTACCAGGTACCCAGTCCTGCGTTCACACTGAGTGCCCACAGTTGCTTATAACTCTGCTTCCAGGGAATCCAAAGTTCTCTTCTGGCCTCCATAGGCACCTGCACCATCAAGGTGCACATAAACGTATGCAGGCACATATACACACAATAAATAAGCAAATAAGTAAATAAAATAATAAATTAATAAATAAATATTTTAGATTTCCTATAGAGGAGCCAGCAAGATGGCCCAGCAGGGAAAAGCGCTCGCCATTCAAACCTGACAACCAGTGTTCAGTTTTCTAAATCACAGTGGAAGGAGAGAAACAACTCCCCAAACTTGTCCTCTGAAATCTTTTTCATGCACATGTGCACAGGAGCGCACGTGTGTGTGTGTGTGTGTGTGTGTGTGTGTGTGTGTGTGTGTGTATGCTAACAATAAAGTGTTTCGTTTTGTTTTTAATGGGAAAAGATTTTCAGTGACTTCTTACAGGTTTGCAATCCAGCCCTTTTGGTTACTAGCTTAGCAAATCACTTCTAAGCTTGTGTTGTTGTCTGCCAACAAGGAATGACACGGTACCTACCTGTAACTAGATGACGAAGAGCCTGGTGTACAATGAACAGTTTTTAAAATTGCTGTTAGTTTTGTTTTGTTTTGTGTGGTTTTTATTTTGTTTTTGGTTTGTTTTTGGTTTTGCTTTTTTTGTGTTTTATTTTGTTTGTTTTTTGGGAGGTTTTTTTTTCTTTGTTTATTTTGAGACAGAGTTTCTCAGTGTACCCCTGGCTGTCCTGGAACTCACACTATAGACTAGGCTGGCCTTGAACTCAGGGATCCACCTGCCTCTGCCTCCCAAGTGCTGGGATTAAAGCGGTGCACCACTATGTCTACCTAGTTTTATATCTAGCGTGTGTGCAAATCCATGTACTCAAGCATGCCTCACTGTATGTGTGGAGGTCAGAGGACCACTCACAGGAAGGAACTGGTTCTTCCCTTCCACCATGTGGGTTCTGCAGGTTAAACCCAAGCCATCGGGTCTGGTGGCAAACACTTTTATCCAGTGAGCGGTCCTGCCAATGAAGCTATGCTTCATATGTAAAAGGTTATGCTCATAGAAACTTATCAACTCTATTTCTCCTTGTTAGAAATCACATGGTAAATATGTGAGTGTTAACAGGTGTTTTTACAGAAGAAGAAGAAGAAGAAGAAGAAGAAGAAGAAGAAGAAGAAGAAGAAGAAGAAGAAGAAGAAGAAGGCCAAAATCAGAGCCTTCATAATTTATGCTAATAAAATACCACATTTTGAAGATAGCAAGAGTGTTGCCTGTTCCCTACTTAAAAAACAAAAACAAGCCAGATGTGGTGGCATGCACCTTTAATCCCAGTACTCAGGAGGCAGAGGAAGGTGGATGTTTGAGAGTTCGAAGCCAGCCTGGTCTACACAGTGAGTTCCAGGGCTCTATTACACAGAGAAACCATGTCTCAAATAAACCCAAGAAAACAAAACAAAAATGAACCAAAAACTAAAACACTGAAAGCTCGACATCATTCCTATATTGGAAATGGTTGAGCTGCCACCCGAACTACGATCAGAGTCCTAACCACAGTTCCGTCCCCAAATGTCTTAAGACTTTGGACCTTCGTTGCCTCCTAAATTACACATATATGCGTGTGGAACTGTGATCCGCAGATCTTGTGAACAACTGTCTTAAATACAGGGACATAAGATAAACACCTGGTGCCCAGCATGCTGGCTCACACCTATAGTCCCAGCACCTGGAGGCAGAGGCCAGACTGAACTGCACAGTGAGGGAGAGAAAAGGGAGAGGTGGAACATGGCGGGAAGGAGGGAAGACCTGGCAGAAAGGTGCCACCACCAAGAGCTAAACTTCCTGAGTGTGTTACTACAGGCACTATTTCACCCAGGGAACACCCCTATAAAGTGAAGAGTACCACTGAGCTCATTTACAGATGAGGACCCAGGGGCTCAGAAAGGTTAAGCATTTTGCCGTAGTGTCTCAGTTAGGGTTTTACTGCTGTGAACAGACACCATGACCAAGGCAACTCTTATCAAGGGCAACCTTTAATTGGGACTGGCTTACTGGTTCTGAGGTTCCGTCCATCATCATCAAGGTGGGAACATGGCGGCATCCAGGCAGACCTAGCACTGGAGGAGATGAGAGTTCTACACCTTGCTCAGAAGGCAAACAGAAGAAAACTAGATTCTGGGCAGCTAGGAGAAGGGTCTCAAGGCCCAGGGACACAGTGACACACTTCCTCCAACAAGGCCATACCCCCTAATAGAGCCATTCCCTGGGCCAAGCATATTCAAACACATGAATCTTTGAGAGCCAAACTCACTCAAACCACCACACATAGGTAAAAACCCATAAGCCACAAAGTTGGGTTTGGATCTAGGAATCCCAAACCCTAAAGCCTGCACTCTAAAAAGCATCGAACACTCCCGAGGTAGCAGGAGAGTTCTAAGTCCTCTTACATTGTGTGTACAGTAGTGTTCGTTAGTCCCCATCTCATTATGTGTGAAGCCCAGGCTGTGACCTGGGGAATGAGGGCAGCCTTCAGGAGTGGGACCGGTAAGGTCACAAACTCTCTGACACCCTTATAAGGAGGAGCAGGCCCTGCCCACACCTTGACGCTAACACAGTGAGAGTAACTTCAGACTTCTAGTCCACAGGAGAGTATGACATTAAAATTTGTTGTTTTAAGTCCCTAGGCTTGTGGTGACTTATTATAGCAGCAACAGGACACTAAAACATAGATCCTCTCCTCCTGGAGGGGAGCTGGAGCCCTTCCTCAGCTACCGTACTATGTACATCCTAGAACTCTTCTTGCCTCAGACTCGCAAACATAGGATTATCGGTGTATGCTCCCAAACCTGGCTACACCCTGCTTAGTTTATGTTTTGGTTTTGTTTGTTTGTTTGTTTGTTTGTTTTGTTTTGTTTTGTTTTGTTTTTCGAGACAGGGTTTCTCTGTGTAGCCCCGGCTGTCCTGGAACTCACTCTGTAGACCAGGCTGACCTTGAACTCAGAAATCCACCTGCCTCTGCCTCCCGAGTGCTGGGATTAAAGGCGTGCGCCACCACCGCCCGGCTAGTTTATGTATTAATTTACGGAATTCTCACAACTACTGTAGCAGCTTGCACACTCTGTAAGACGTGTGCATCGTGACTTTGGGGAGTCGATTCCCCTTGAATCTGTCTGGACAGTAAGATGCCATGGAAGTGCCCCACAAGGGGTTAGGAAGTGAGAGGCTTCTCAGCTTTGTAAAGCAGCAGACATAAAAAGAGATCTGAAGTGGGAGACGCTGAGAAGCTAGTGGAGGGAAAGAGGCTGCGCAGAGAACCAAGGCTCTCTCGCCAGCAGCCAGCATCAAGTGCCAGACGTGGGTGTGAGCCACTTTTAGTCCTTCAACCCACAGCTGAATTTCTGATTGAATACAGCTGTCTGAACACCCAGCACCACCCAGAGCAGAAGAAATGCCCAGCCCCCACACACAACTATCAAAACTTTTTTTTTTTTAATCATTGTTCTGCTGGGTATTCTTAGCATTTAGGAGTTGGAGGCAGGAGGCCGGCGAGGGTTCAAGGACATCTTAGACTACTTAGTGAGTTCCAGATCAGTTCCAATCTCAAAACACTCAAAAATGGTGGAGGGGTGTGCGCGTATGTGTGTGTTTGCGGGTGTGTGTGTGTGTGTGCGGGTATGTGTGTGTGTGCGGGTATGTGTGTGTGCATATTTCTAGTTTACTCTGTCCCCTTTTCTGAGTTCTAAATAAAACGCCTGACTTTTCCTTATGCCTTGTCTCTTTGCAAAACAGCCCAAATGCTAACCGTGCCTGCTCGCCCTGACATTCCAGGCTTGCTCGGTTTCTCTGGAGACCTCCTCCCCATTTTTTCTTCATCTGCTTCCATTGCTGAGTCTATCTCAAAAGACAAGACTCTCTCTCCCTCTCTACCCCCTCTTCCCCAGCTTCTGCCTTGATCTGTAACCTGCCTGCTGTGGGCTTGTTTTTCTCTCAAATGTTAATAAAATGATCCTTGAGCTTTAAAAAAACAATCATTGTTTAACAAGAGAAGGGAATGTTGCTCAGTGGTAGAGTACTTGCTTAGCATGAAAAATGCTACAAGTTCCACCACCAACAATGAAATAATAATAATAATAATAATAATAATAATGATGATGATAATAAATTAATAGATCCCTTTTTTAGACCCCAAAGCTGGAGAGAGATATCATCCAGCAATAGACAGCTAACACACTAAGGTAAATGCTAGCATTTCTTTCTTTAAAAAAAAATTTATTTATTTGTTTATTTATTTATTTTACATAAGTGGGTTTTTTGTCTGCATGCACATCTGTGCACTGGAAGACAGCATCAGACAGCTCTGAGCTATCATGTGAATACTGGGAATTGAACTCAGGACCTTTGGAAGAGCAGCATGTACTCTTAACTATAGAGCTATCTCTCCAGCCCCAATGCTACCATTTCTTTAGTCTACAAATGGGGGCACAGAGGTCCTGAGGGACTAAGAATTCACCTAGCATTAGGTCACTAGTGACTGATGCAAAAAAAGAACTGAGTTGTTCCAGCTCCAAGGGGCACATGAGCAGCCAGTAGTTAGAGAAAAAAGGCCCTGCAGAGATGCCCATGTCCTTATTCTTGGGGCTAGAGAATATATTGCCAAATATATGGTAATATTGGTAAAAAGGCACTTTGTGAATATAATTACCTTAGTAGTCTTAAGACCAGGGGATTCTCCGGGATGATCTGAATGCACACAACACAAGCACGTGCCCTTTATGGAAGGAAGCAGCAGTGTCAAATCAAAAGCAAGGTGACACCGGGGAGTGACCTGGGGAATGAGGGCAGCCTTCAGAAGTGGGACCAGCAAGGTCACAAACTCTCTGACACCCTTATAAGGAGGATCAGGCCCTGCCCACACCTTGACTCTTTCAACAGTGAAAATAACTTCTGTCCACTCCATTCGCCTCTCTCTCTCTCTCTCTCTCTCTCTCTCTCTCTCTCTCCCTCTCCCTCTCCCTCTGTGTGTGTGTGTGTGTGTGTGTGTGTGCGCGCGCGCGCATGTGTGTCTGTCTCTGTCTCAGTCTTTGTCTTTTACTCTCTCAGACTTTATCTCTCTTTCTCTGTCTCTGCTCTGGCACCAGAGGCCTGCCATATAGCTCAGGCTGACCCTGAATTCACAACATAATGTAGTCCAGGCTGACCTCCAGCTTGTAGCACTCCTCTCCCTGCCTCAAAGGTGCTGAGATCATAGGCATGCATTGGGAAAACTCTTTCTTCCCATGTTCATCTACTTACCTCTTCCAGGACATCTCAGAGTGTCCCTGCAGCTGCCGCTGCTCTGTCCTGTCCCTCCAGCAGACATTTGCCACCTTCTTACTCAGCACTTACTAATATCGTTGCTAATGTGCTGGCGGGCGGCCCAGTGACATTCTTATGAGTGTGAGTCATGGAATCCAAGGACATGAAGCTGGAGAGGTCCTTTGAGAATCTATCCCTTCGTTTTATGGATGATGAAACTGAGTCCCAGGGAAGTAAAGAAAGCCATGTACCCAAGGTCATGTAGCCAAGGCTCAAAGACAAGGCTCCCGATTCTACATCCGCAAGCTCATTCACTCAGCAAGTATTTACCAAGCCCTTGGTAAGTAAGTGAGGTGCTGGAAATTTGATGACAATCACAAGCAGGAACGGCCCTTGCTCTCCTCACAAGGGTGCCCAGTCTGTAATAACTGCCATTATCACGTGGATATACCATTACTCACCATGACAAAGAAAGTGAGGACATTTGTTCCATGTGACAAGCTGACAGAGTGCAAACCAGAAAGGTGTTTGAAGTCAGCAAATCAGGGAAGGCTCTTCTGAGGAGGTCACCACTGTACTAAGCCGGGGATAAGGGCGAGCAGAGTTAACTGGGACTCTCTAGGGTTAGGGGGGAGAATAAAATCTGTTGAGCAGGAGAAATGCAATCTATGAAGGCCTGGAGCCCAGGGGAGCAGAACAAGGTGTGTGTATGTGTGTGAAGGGGTCAGGATGTCAGGTGAGGCAGAATGATAAGGAAGGAGGTGAGACCTATGGGCTCCCGAGTCCACAGCATCAGACCACAAGGGCCAGAGAGGCCGTGTGAGCCCTTGCTACTACTCCTGATGCTAATGAGAAGCCATAGGAAGATTTTAAGCAGAGAATGACATGTTCATACTTGAGTTTTATGGTGTTTGCCCCCACCAGGGCTTTCAGTTATCTCTATAGGCATGTTAGAGATCATTATTACAGGGAGTTTTATGCCGCTCTGTATTCCTCTCCAGACACTTAGCCTTGTACAGAACAGGTGCCCCATAAATACACGTTGATTAACCTCTCAGACACAGGCGAGGCTAGCGGTCGCTCCCTCCCTCCTGGAGCTCTCTGGCTTTGGCTCTTCAGTCGCCACACACTGACTCTCTTAAGCTTCCCTTCACACACACACACACACACACACACACACACACACACACACCACAGATTTCCCTGAGGTCTGGTCATTACCCTCTCTCTTTTCTGTCCACAGTCCCCCAGGTCACCTTGTACCTTCCTATAGAAGTGATCGTTTGATCATTTCCTTCTGGGCTAAGCTTAGGGCTCAGGATGCCTGGCACCCTGACTACTTACCCTGTCATTCCGTGTTGATATGGTACCCAGGGTATAGAAAACCTCCCACACATCTTTTTATTTACTTTTCCTTTCTTTGATGGCAGAGATTGGGCCCAGGGCTTCATGAATGTTAATCTTCATGAGTGTTATCACAGAGTTAGACCTTACACCTGCATAAGTTATTTAATAGGAGGACATATTCGATGACCATTTGGATGAAGTTCAAGCCTAAACAAAACTAATGTCTGGTGCTTGATACCCAAATAATAGCCACCTACGGAGACCTACTGACTGGGTAGGAACACAGAGATTTGCGGACAGGGGGACTGAAAATCTTGATCCCTGTGGCCAAGTGCTGGCTAGTATTTCCCATGGGAAAGTCACGTGAGTCATAATCTTAACTGTGTGCATGGCTTAAAAATAAATAAATGCACACATAAATAAAGGAAGAGGGAGGTGGTAACTGCCAAGAGAGAGTGTCCATTTCTTGTTTTAGGGATCTGCCTGGAAGCCCACCTCATTCAACAGCTCCTGCCCCTTCTATTGCTCTCCCGAGTGCTGTGCCCAACGCTGTTGCCAATGCGTTTCCAATAATTCACTTTCCAGCCTGCAGGTCCCCTTAAGCCTCACACTACCCTTCTTGTCCCTCTCCTCAACTAGCTCTCAAAGACACTTGAACACAAGTGGCTCTGTCCTTGCACAGACTCTTAGGATGGTCCCGGAATTTTCACCAATAGGTATCACCACTGCCATTATGCTGCTGTGTGACTCAAGGAACATGATCTGAGGCAGGGGGTCACGGTGAGTGAAAACCCTTGAAATGTAGAAAGCCTTGGGGACAGCTGGCAAGAGGGGAATTGGGAGATCTTCAAAGCACAGACTGGTACACTGTTCCCAGCTTTGAGGACAGAGGGGACACATAAATGGACCAGATAGTGGCTGCTGTGCTCTACAGCTGACTCTCCTGCTGACAGCTGATAGGATGCAGGGAGCAAGCAGTGGAAATTGGCCATAAGTGGGAATGAGTGTAAACAGCGTATCTCCCCAGAACCTCAGAAAAGAGCCCTGACCAGCTAAAGCCCAAACTTTGTGAATCTGAGAGGGACCACAGCTGTGTCTGCCAGATTTCTGACCTACAGACCTATGAGATTAAAAATGCATGTTGTGGGACCTGGAGAGATGATGGCTCAGGAGTTAAGAACCTATAGGAGTCCATACTCTTCTTCCAGAGAACCCAAGTTCAATTCCCACCACCCAAGTCAGGCAGCTCACAAGTGCCTGCACTCCATCTCCAGCAATGCCCACCCCTAAGGCTTCTGCAGTACCTGCACACATTTGTGCACACATCTGCGCATAAGCACACACACACACACACACACACACACACAGGCATACCTCCACATAGAATTAAAAATAAATTAGTAAATAAATGTATACTGAGCAGGGAATAGTGGCACATGATTATCCCAGTTTTTTTTCTAAAGATTTATTTATTATATGTAAGTACACTGTAGCTGTCTTCAGACACTCCAGAAGAGGGAGTCAGATCTCGTTATGGATGGTTGTGAGCCACCATGTGATTGCTGGGATTTGAACTTAGAACCTTCAGAAGAGCAATCAGGTGCTCTTACCCGCTGAGCCATCTCACCAGCCCGAGAGAATGTTTTTTGCTGAGAACAGACATGTGGTGATTTTCTGGAAGCAGCCTGGAAAGGGGGGCATGTGATATTTTGCTAGAACAGATGCTTGAGAGAACACACAATGCTTGGAAAGGATATGAATATAACCCAGCAGACACTGGATGGTGCTGTGTGGCATTAGTTCGCCTTGCCACTCCTTGATGGTCAACATTTGTCATGACTTCATACAGAGAAACACCAACCAAAGAATTTCTGGTGATATTCTGGTGGCTTCTTGCCACTTCCGCAGACTCTGGTGGATTGGCAGAGCCTCATGGTTTCTTCTGGATGGAATTGCCTGTAGCTGATTCATGAATGGTGTTTGCAATAGATTGCACTACAGTTGCTGATTCCTGTGAACTGAACTGCTGTTAATCCTGACAGTGCAGATTGGATTCACTACAAAGAACTACTCCTAAAGAGGTCCACACCCTCCTTTGCCCTATTAATCTCTGCTTTCCACTACCTCCAGAGGATGATGGCCTAGAAAAGAGGTTAAAGTGTTTAAGTACATTTATTAAAGTAAGTTTGGAAAATATAAGCCAACAAACTTGATTGGCCTCTGTATCCCTCCCTCCCTCCCTCCCTCCCTCCCTCCCTCCCTCCCTCCCATCTCTTTGCATTCTGCTGCCCATTTGCCTCCAAGCCAATCTCTCCCACCCACCCATCCTGCTCACTGCCACCATATTAATCTTTCAAAGCCACAGACTTCATCACATCCTCTCCTGCTCAATAAAGTTCTGTGGCAGGAGAGCTTAGTGGTCATCTTCCGGAACCAGAATGCTGATATAAATCCCTGCCCCACCTCTAAGGATTTCGTTTCTTTCTTCTCACCGTCTTGATCATCTATGCTGTCTAAACATGATCACTGAGAGTTGACATGATGCGGGTTTATAATTCCAGCCCTTGGCAGGTGAGAGGACCAAAAGTTTAAGGTCACCCTCAGATAAATAGCTAGTTCAAGGCCAGCCTGGGCTATATAGGCCCGATCTTAAAACAACAACAACAATAAATTAAATTAACTACCCAAAGGTAATTTCCACTCTTACTGTAGCGTTTCCTAAATCTTTACAATTGTCACAAGCCCCACCAATATGAAGATGCTGAGCCCAGGCAGACCCTTACTGAGAGTAATCCTCCTCTCCTCCAGGGATAACTGCGTGAATGAGCTAAGATAGATAAACAAAGAGTAGTTGCTATTGCAACATGGTTCAGTGGGTAAAAGCATGTTTTCAGCAACTTGTACATATTCAACTGATTTACTCTTCATAAGAATCCTATGAGGAGCCGGGCGGTGGTGGCTCACGCCTTTAATCCCAGCACTTGGGAGGCAGAGGCAGGCAGATTTCTGAGTTCGAGGCCAGCCTGGTCTACAAAGTGAGTTCCAGGACAGCCAGGGCTACACTGAGAAACCCTGTCTCAAAAAAAAGAGAGAGAGAGAAGGAACATTTCACTGATAATCATGTGAAAGGACATGTGACGAAGGATTCTTTGCTGACAACATGCATGTACTGGTCTGCCTTACATTGCATAGTTGAGCTGCATAGTTGAGCTGCATTTGTCTGGACACTATAGAGAGAAATGCACCAAAACACTTGTGGTGGTGTGCTGCAGTTTCCTGCCGATTCTGCGGGCTTGGGCTGATTGGATGCACGTGCTGAGGCAATGCCCGTGGAGGACACGTGATGTCTGGAGGGCATAAATAGGACTCTCACACAGTGACGGAGGCTGTGTTATGCAACCCCACAAGAACAATGTCATCAACTAACCTGGATCCTGTGCAATGCTTGCGGGTTTCATGTCTTTGCTTCCCTGATAGAAGCACGGCCAAGAACTTCTCCTGCTGTTCCTCCTGGTCTCTCCTGCTGGCTTGAGCCAAGGCTGTCCCTGCTAGGTCTTACCACAACTGTTGCTAACCCAACTCTACCAAACTGAACTGCTAGTGTATCCATCCATGAAGTGTTTGTGAGTGGATCCAGCGGCCACTGCCAACCTGTGAACTGAACTGCCGATTTCCAGACAACAGAGGTGGAAGTTGCTCCAAATACTCTTTCTAAACAGGTCCAGTATCCCGTATCCTTTCTTTTCCCCTACCTCTGGTGGGTGGTGGGCTACAAGGGAGGTTAAATTGCTTAAGAACCATCATTAAAAATAAGGTTTGAAAAAATTAAAGCTACACTTTTTCTTTCTTTCTTTCTTTCTTTCTTTCTTTCTTTGCTTCTTTGTTTCTTTGCTTTTTTCTCTCTTTGCCTTTCTTTCTTTCTTTCTTTCTTTCTTCCTTTCTTTCTTTCTTTCTTTCTTTCTTTCTTTCTTTCTTTCAAGACAGAGTTTCTCTGTGTAGTCCTGGCTGGGCTGGCCTGGAACACAGAGATCCCCCTGCCTCTGTGCTGGGATTAAGGGCATGCACCGCCACTTCCCAGCATCCTTTTCTTTTTAAGGGGAGGTGGTAGTGAAAGAAGGCAGAATGCCGGTGGTTCGGTGGTTCATTGCTTTAAGAGTTATTCATGGCCTGACCCAGGTAAAGGCACCATCTGAGCGGTGATCGTTGGTTTATCATTGTCCATGGCTCCAGGTGGTTGACTGAGGTCTTCTTCATCCTGGTCTTAAAGCCCCTCCCACCCCATGCCACCCCCAGCCCATTCACAGACACAAGACTGAGAGTATCCTGTGTGTGTGTGTGTGTGTGTGTGTGTGTGTGTGTGTGTGTGTGTAAACCCTTCTGTGAATGCTGCTGCTTTTCAGGCGAGATCTGAAGTTCTCACCACGGCCCCCCGTAAGGACTTTAACACGCTGAAACAGCATCTCCAGCCTTTCCTTGCTTTCTGCATATGCGCCTCATGGATGGACTTCCTCCTGCCCCTGGAGCATTCACTTGGCTACTTCATGGATCATGCTCCCTTTACCTCTTTGCTTAGATAACTTCCTGCTTTGTCTACCATGATCGTCTAGTCTATATTCTCACTGGTTGTGAGCATAACACATACACACTGAAGAATTTTTAGATAACACAGATAATGCAGAAAATAGAAAAGAAAACACAAAACGTTTCAAACGTAACTACCCAGAGATAATTGCTGCTGTTATTGTAGAGTATGCTTACCCATTTTCCCACAGTCAAGGAATTTTTTTTTTAGCTTTACAACAAATCAATGAAGTTCATATTCTCCTCACTATTTTCTGCAGGAGGAAGTATAGACAGATTCAGTAACTTGTATAAAAATCACAGGACATAACTAAAGCTGGCCCCAAGCCTGCTGCCTCCTGAATTAGCTTCTCTGCAATCTCTAAGGGCCTACCAGGCTTTCAGCCCCTTCCATCTCTACTCCCTAGTTCTTCTTATATCTATGTTCTCTTCTTCTCCAAACCCCAAACCCCATACGGCAGCTTGGCTTCAAGTATATCACACTGGCATCCAGTACAGCATGAAAACCTGCCAACAATAAGTCACATCAGGACTGGCTTAGCAAGTGACCTATAGCTCCTCACAGTGGAATACTACACTGTTAGAAAAAAAGCCACAGAGAGCATGGGGCCATCCAATGCAGTTTCTGGGACAATTTATTAAATTAAAAAAGAAATCAAGACAATAAACAATGTGTAAAACAACTACCATTTAGGAAGATATTCCTACATACACCATACACACACACACACACACACACACACACACACTACCTGTAGCTGCTTCTGAGAAGAAATATTTACGGACTGCAGGTGAACAAGAAGGAGCACATAACGTTTAAATCTTTACCACATCCATGATGTAATAAGTAAAAAACAAAACAAATCAGTCTGGGCTGGAGCTCAGCAGCAGAATGCTTGCCTGGCACGTGAAGCCCTGACTTTGTCCTCAGCGCCAAAGTGAGACAAAGATAATCCAGCAAAGTATCCATGCTTTCTCTGGCCATCCTCTGAGCCCACTTTCACTTCCCTTACGTGAGTGTTTGTATGTACTTCTTGCTACAGCTATGTCTTCCTTCCTTCCTTCCTTCCTTCCTTCCTTCCTTCCTTCCTTCCTTCCTTCCTTCCTTCCCTGAGGCTCACATACTTACTCTTTGTCTCTAGGGCTGGAAAAATGGATCAGTGGTTAAGAGTACTGATTGATTTTTCAGAGGACCCAGGTTCAATTCCCAGCACCTCCATGGCAGCTCACAACCATCCAAAACGTCAGTTCCAGGGGATCCAAAGCCCTCTTCTCATCTTTAGGGGCACCAAGTATTCACATGGTACACAGACACATGCCAGCAAAGCTCCAATAAATATCAAGTAAAACCAAAACCAAGCACCTCCCCCTAAAAAGAAAGATTCTCGTCCTCTCTTCAGGCTGGTGAGATCCTGTAAGGTCTCTTTCAGCTCTCTCTTCCTCCTTTATGTGAGCCCCAGAGACTAAACTCATTCACCAGGCTTAAAGGTCAGGCGCCCTCAACTACTGAGCCATCTCACCCGGTCCTTCACATCCTTTAAGACCCATATTCCAATGAGCCCTGGTGGCGCATGATTTTAATCTCAGCCCTTGGAGGCAGAAGCAGGCAGATGTCTGTGAGTTCAAGGCTAGACTAGTCTACAGAGTGAGTTCCAGGACTGCCAGGGCTACACAGAGAAACCCTGGCTCAGAATACACACACACACACACACACACACACACACACACACACGAGCGTATGGGTCCAGTCTCAACCATCTCTATTTCATCACCCCTGAAAGGTGAGCTCCCCCATGTGTGGCCCCACCCTCACACCCTGCTGTTGGCTTCTATCTCACAAGCCCAGTTTTTTGAAACCACAATGACTCCATCAGTGCCTTGCAGATGTTGCCTAGGAGCCACATGTTCAACACACCTTGCACTCAGCTCAGACCACAGCTCTCTGGTCCTTATCAGTTCCTGGATGGGCGCTAACAGCCTGCCCCCGGTCACTCACAAAAGACAGGTGACATTATTTTTCTCCGACTCTTACTCAAAGTCCCTCAGCCCACCTAGGTAACCAGTCAGATATCTTCCCACCCTCAGAGCAAGCTCTGGGAGGTTCTGTGCCAGGCTAGGCTGCCCTTTCAGAGCAAAGCCCCACCCAGGCCAAGGCCAGACCCCCAGTCTGACTCCCTGCCCCCAGCCCTACAGAGAACACTACAGCCCAGCCCAGCCTGGAGGGTCTGGCCCATCAATCGTGTTCCCAGGGGTACAAACCAATTTCTCTTGCTTTCCCGAGCCCGTCTCCCTGGCGGAGCCTGGAGGGGCCTTCAATCGCATTAATCCCAGCCTGGCGGCGGTGACGAAGACGGATTTCTCCACCAAACGATCCATTTGTATCTCTCGAGCACTCACTTGGTTTTTTTCTGTGTGGATGTTCAAAATATCATGAAAAAGGCGTTAGCCGGGTAGCCGTGGCGCAGCAAAATAATAGAGTGATCCGGCAATGCGCTTCTGACCTTGCAGGACAGCTAATCCATCCGCACATCTGTCTTAATTATTCCCGGTTACAAAAGAGAAACTCCACCATCCATTCATTCCGGGCTGGCAATTCCATTTTCTACCCCTACTCGCCCCATCCTTTCTCCACCACACCTCCATCCAGAGAGTCCCATTCACCATAGCTACACCACTCTCCACCGCCCAGCCTAGGCATGCCAGAGCCTACCTCAGTGTAACTGAGCTCAGTCCACTCAGGGCTACTTGAGATGCTAAGTTCTCTCTGTGTACACTCCCCTCTAAGACCCAGGTCAATGTCCACTGAAGACCAGCCATATTGAGAATCAAGGTCCAACAGACACAAAGGCTGTGTGCATGCACACACACACACACACACACACACACACACAAATGTTCACACAAGCAGCCATAGAGTCTTATCCAGACCAGATTTTGTATTCAGCTTCCCTACACACACACATGTTCTAGACAGGTCCACTGTATCTTCCATTCATACCCCAACTGCATCATCTGGACTCTGCTGCTGTCTTGGTTCTGACACTAGTGCAGATGGACTTCCGTGTTGTTGTTGCTGCTGCTGTTTGAGATCAGGTTTCTCTATGTAACTTTGGCTGTCCTGAAACTTGCTATGTAGACCAGGCTGGCCTTGAACTCAGGGATCTACCTACCGAGTGAGAGGATTAAAAATGTGAGCACTACCCCCCAGCTAAGCAATGGACTTTTGACTTTAAGAGTAGACCCCAATACAGAGTCTTATCTATCTCCTACCCCTAAAGTCAAACTGCATTGTCGTAGCTTGGGACAATATCTGGTCTACACAGAACTTGCTATGTAGACTAGGTTGGTGTCTAACACAGAGATCTGCTTGCTCCTGCCTCCAGAGAGCTGGGGTTAAAGTTGTGTGCCACCACATCCTGCCTCCCACCCCTCCTCCACCCCCTTTGACTCCTTACTTAATACAACCTAGGGCACCAGTGCTGGAAGACAAATGTAGGCAAGGAAAAGAGCAAAAAGATGTGTGTGTGGTGGGGGTGGGGGAGGGGGAGGGGGAGAGTTGAGGTCCAGCAATCAGGAGAAAAGGAAATACAGAAAAACACAGTGACAGGAAGGTTACTGACACTGTGACAGTGACTGCTTGCAGAACACAATTCTGGATAATGGCACCAGATCCACTTTGGGAATGCCCGTGCAGGTCTCTAAAGCCCTTTCTAATTCTCCCCCTTAATGTATGTTTTTCAGATCCCTCGTTCTAATGATTTTAATGCAATCAGCAAAACTAGGCATGTAATTGTCTTGGCTCTGTGCTTGGTGCTGTCTCTGGTGGCTCCTGGGATCCCAGGCTCCCAGTTTTCATGCCCTACCCACCAATCCAGTCCTGCCTCCTCTTACTTCCCAATTCAGCTTCAGTCAACAAGTGAGACTCCTCCTGCTCCTAGGGCTGAGGAAGGAAACAGACGTTGACTCCAGCCTAAGAAGCCCACTAAGGACACGACCCAGGGAGGCCTGGGCTGTCTGTCAGGTAGCATTTCCAGGCCCAGCCTGCGTAGACTATACCGGTTAGAAAAGGAAGTCAGGAGGGCTTCCTAGAACCCCGTTTCCCAGAAGCAGCGGGCAGCCTGGGCTGGGCTTACAGGAGCACTGTGCAGGGGAAAGGCCATTTGTCCGGAGACAATGGCAGAAAAGGGGTCTCTAAGCGGCTGTTGAGAGCCAATTTGTAGTGATGACGGCTGAGGTTGCTCCAAAGGCTGGGAACAGCTGGAGCTCCGGGTGACTGATGGGTGGGCCCAGGAGAGGGGGCATTGGTCTGGCAGACACAAAAGCCCCGATGGTGCGCGGGTGGGACCCGTCAAAATCATTAAGTGCTGAAGATGGAGCCGGCAAACTTCAGATGGGACCACTGGGTTGGGGGAAGAGGTCAGGAGCTCGCCCCGCCCTTTCTGCCGCCCCTCCTCCACCCTTCATCTCGCTCCTGAAACTGGCCACCCACGACTTCATTACCGTCTAATTTGCATAGACACACCCCAACAGCCTCCAGGTGCCTTCCAGTCCAATTTGAACAGTTTTGACTTTAGGGCTAACCTGAGGCTGGATAAGTTCCTCCGAGTCTCTTCTGAGGACCTGTCTTTACTTTTCAAGGAACTAGAATGTCTCCAGCCAGGACCACGGAAGACTCCGCCCCCGTTCCAAACAGAAAAAACTAAGGGAGGCCAGGGTGCTGATTTTGGCTCTTTCCCTTGGTGTGGGAACTGTTTCTTCCCCTCGACCTTCCCCAAGGGGTGTGGGGAGGAGACACTGTAAGAAACCGGTGTCCTCCCTCATCCCCAGGAGCCCTCCCTCGCTCCTCGAGGCTCCGGGCAAGAGAGCAAAGCAGTGACCCGGCCAGGTGGTGATGATGCGGCCGGCCGCGCTGGTCACTCTTGGCCGCTCCCCGCGCGGAACTCGACCCCCCTCGCATGGGTCACGGCGCCGGCAAAACTCCCTGACACAGAAACGCCGCAGGGCCTGCGCGTGTCGGGAACAATCCTCCAGCTGATGGGAAAAGACAGCTCCGCCCCGCCTCGCCTCCCTCTGCGCCTTCCCTCCACCGCTCCTCCCGGCGCCCTGCTGTCTGCCCAGCCAGCCCACAGCGCCCCAGCAGCAGGCCTGGTCCACCAGGTCGCCCCCCAAATTCCTCTGCGTGCCGTGGGAGTTGTACAGAAGAGCGGCAGCGGCCCTGTGGCCAGGTGGCTTGGGATCTGGAGACAGAAGGAGTGGAGAAGGGAGCCCCTGCTTGGAGGCACCGTGGATCTCCGTCTGCTCGGCCCCTGTTCCTGAAGAAAAAAGAAAGCAATACGTAGAATGCTCTGCCTGGTGGAAGTGAACTCGTGTGGTGTCGTTTATTCTGGCTCATCTCTCTTTTCGGCTTTGTTGCCTGTGTATTTGTTTACAAGAAACTTCTCTTTTGTGATGACCCTCACACACACACACACACACACACACACACACACACCAGTACCTATATTCCTGTCACCACCTAGCCCAGCAGTCCTTCTGTCTCATACCTTTTTCACATCCACAGAGAAGTCTACAATTACTCTCCAGCTTGCATCCATGCTCCAAATCAGAACCTTTCAGGAGACAGTGCTGCTACCTTCAGTCTTCCTTGGCTTTTATTTTTTTCTCACCTGAACCCGGGTTCTTCTTTACTGTGTTCTTCACTGGAGGGGATTTGATGAGGACGGAAGAGCCTAGGAGAACATGCTATATCCCCTCTTCAGTCCACTTAATGAGAAGCCTCTCTGGGGTCCCTTCTGAGAGATGGGCCAGACTTCCACCAACATCCTGACGACATACCCTGCCCCTCCCCACAATTACCTCTGCTCTCCCCTGTTATCCACTGACATGACTCTGTTGAATGTCAACCACTGACATTATTTTGAGCCTTCACTATCGTATTTTTTCAAAAAATGTATTTATTTTTACGTGCATTGATGCTCTGTCTGAATGTGTGAGGGTACCAGATCCTCTGGAACTAGCATTACAGACAGCTATGAGCTGCCATGTGGGTGCTGGGGTTGAACCAGGGTCCTTTGGAAGTGTAGTCAGTGCCATTACCCACTGAGTCATCTCTCCAGCCTCAAGTGTTGCTCTTAGCCTGGGTCCTGAGAGTCT
Organism: Mus minutoides; assembly: GCA_902729485.2. Taxonomy (NCBI): domain Eukaryota; kingdom Metazoa; phylum Chordata; class Mammalia; order Rodentia; family Muridae; genus Mus; species Mus minutoides. The sequence goes on along the minus strand of LR749594.1, from coordinate 2,142,626 downwards.
GCTCACCTTCCTCCTCCCTGCAATGTGTCAGTGAACTCTGACTCCAGACTGGGCTTTACAGAGAGTTCCTCCAGCATGGGGGACACAATAAGACTTAGTCCCAAGCAAAGGAAAGGAAGCTGCAGAACTGGTTCACCGGTAAGAGCACTGGTCGCTCTTCTAGAGGAACCTGGTTTGCTCTCCAGTACCCACATGGAGGCTAACAACCATCTATAACTCCAGTTGCAAGGGATCTGATGCCCTCTTTTGGTTTCCCTGAGCACCAAAATATATGGTGCAAAGACATTCATGCAAGAAAAACACTCATATACACATACAACATTAAGAGTACATTTTTTTTACTTTTTATTATTTTTTTAAATTAACATATTTCTTACACTCCATATTCCATCCCCTACCCACCTACCCTCCAACTGCTCCACATCCCACACCTTCTCCCCAAGAGTTCATTTTTACAAAGAAAATAGTGCTAGCTTGGTAACAGACCTGTCTTTACCAAAGACACAGTTCTCAAGTATAATCCTTTAATTATTTTTTAAAAGATCTACTTATTTTCATTTTATGCCTCTGACTGCTTTGCCTTCATGTGTGTCTGTGTGTCATTTGCATGCCTGATGCTTGAGAAAGCCAGAGGAGGAGGGGGATGTCTGATCCCCTGGACCTAGGGTTACAGATAATCCTGGACAGCTATGTGGATGATGGGAACGGAGCCTGGGTCCTCTGTAAGAGCAGCAAGTGCTCTTCACTGTGAAGCCATTTCTCCAGGATCTGATAAACTCCTTTCTAAAAAAAAGTGTAAAACAAGAAGAAGGAGGAAGAGGAAGAGAAGGAGGGGGGAGGGGGAGGAGGAAGAGGAGGAAGAGGGGAGAGGAGTGGGGAGGGGGAGAAAAAGAAGGAGGAGGTGGTGGTGGCCAGGGCGTGGTGGCGCATGCCTTTAATCCCAGCACTTGGGAGGCAGAGGCAGGCGGATTTCTGAGTTTGAGGCCAGCCTGGTCTACAGAGTTAGTTCCAGGACAGCCAGGGCTATACAGAGAAACCCTGTCTCGAAGAAGAAAAAAAAAAAGAAGGAGGAGGAGGAGGAGAGGGGGAGGAGGAAGAGGAGGAAGAGGGGCGGAGAAGAAGAAAGAAGAAGAAGAAGAAGAAGAAGAAGAAGAAGAAGAAGAAGAAGAAGAAGAAGAAGAAGAAGAAGAAGAAGAAATCTAGAAGAAAGGATGGAAGGTCTGCATGGAAAGGGTCTGCTCTTTTCCTAAAGGCATGAAGCTTTTCAGACTGTTGGACACCAAGGTTGAGGATGCTCTTGCTTCTGCTGTGGGACAGTACATCATGCACCAGGGCAGTACAGTGGAGATGGGGACCACTTTCTGGTAACCATGCCAACCCATCCTACTGTTCCCAAATGCATCCTACTGCTGGCCACTGGACAACTCTCCAGGAAGAACCCTGCATTTACCTTCTCTTCCCCGGCCTTTTCTTCAGCTCTAATGCCCTGTTCTGCTTTGTCTACTCTGCTATCTCTACTCAAGGTCACCCTCCTTTCCCCAATATTCCTTTGGCCTTGAACACTTTTCCAGGTAGCCCAGACCATAGTCCTGCCTGGAATCCCCTGAGTGTATGAGGTAGGATGGGGCTGGAGTAGGCAAAGTCTGAAGTTACACACCACCCTCTCTATACTGGGCTCTAAATCCTAGAGAGAGACAGGTGGGAGCACCTTACCCAGCTCAGTTGACCCAAGCCTCCCCACCCTCCAGGGGTTCAGACTCAAAGAGTACTGGGAAATGTTGTGAATTAATTACCATCAGACCTCGGCCGCTGTTCATCTCTGTAAACAAACATTTTAATATGCTGTAATTAATTACATCTGCCACAGCGACCCTCCTCTCATTCATTCTTCTTCAGCTTTTCTTCTGCATACTATGGACCACCCTTCTCCTCCCACCGGGAGCCTGAAAACCTGGCAGGCCCCCTCCTGACCCTCTTCCTCGCCTTCTCGACCCCCACTATCAGATGCAGGTGCTCGCATCTGCCACACCGCTCTGCAGGCTCTGCAGCTTTTTGTTTCTTTTCGGTCTCTCTAATGCCCTTCTGTCTTTCTGAAAGTCCTTTGTCTCTAAGCCTGTAGGCCTGGGTTTTCTTCCTCAACCAAGTTTGATGTTAAGAACACATCCTGTAGAGAGGAGGAAATGAAGAGAGAAGAGGCTTTTCCCCAGGAGCCTAAGCACACTCCTTAGTGAGCTAGGACCAGGTTAATTTACAAGGATTATCTAAAAGTGGGAAGGATCCCTGACGTGTTTTCTGTCTTCATCCCTCCCTTACACCCCTCCCTGCCTCCACAGCACCTCAGTTTGAAAAGTACAGGAGCAGTCCTGCTGCCTCTGCTGCCCAGGTGAGTCCACCTGGCTAGGCTCCAATTACTTCCCTTCAAACACAGAAGTACCACGGCAGAATGATGCCCGTTAGGGCAGATCGTTTAGTACTACTACAATGCTGCTGCCCCAGCCAGCACGACGGACCGTATCCTTTTTCTGAGTAGGTTCACCTTGACCTGTGAAGAGCTTGGTCCAGGGCAGGGAAGGGATCACCCTGACCAGAGGTGGAAATCTTAGATGAAAATGAGGAGAGTCACAAGCCCAGATTGCCAGGAAGGACAGGGTGAGGGCTGGCCGCCCGAGGGGTTGTTGGGCAGCCAAGCCGCGCTGGGGGAGCCGGGAGCTGGGTGGGCGGGGTAGGGCGGGCGCCACCAGGCGTGGTGCAGGGAACAGAGCAGAATGAAATGCAGATGCAAAACGTGCTCGTAAGAATTTCCTCTCTCTCCCCATCTGCCAAAGCCGAGATTTTAATCTTTAATCCATGAGCAATCAGCGAGCAGCGGCGAATGGCACATTACAGATGTTTTACTGTCGCGGGCGTTCGCAGCTTCCGTGCTCTGCACAGGCGCGGAGCGCGGGAGCCTCTAACCTTCCCCCCTCCTCTCCTTCCTTCCTACCCAACCCCACTTAACAATACCCCCCCAACCTGCACTCTGCAGGCTGGTTAATAAAGGAAGAGCCGGGAAGCGGGGCCTTTTAACCCTTTCCTACAAGAACTGGGGACTCTGTTCCTGGGGCTACGCTGGTGGCACAGGCGTGGGCTGCATAAAGGGCCGGGTACCATTTATATCTCGAAAGTGGTATTTTCTTGGTTGACGGTCATGAAGCCAAGGGCGTTGAGAGTCCTGACAGGGAAGTCTTTTCACTTCCCATACCCTTCCAGAACCCAGCATACCAGGACCACTTGGCAGCTCCTGCTATTAGCGCTCCAGATGTTCGGCTGAGCTGAGACTCTGCTTTCCAGATGTTGGGCACCTCTGTTCTAACGCGTGGGACCACCATCCCTTCTGCATGATGAAGGAGGAGAATGTTGTTGTGGTCAGATCTGTGAAACGCTAGGAAATTCTGATGAAGGGAGTCTTGAAGAGCAGCTGATTCAAACCTCACTTGGGAGGGGGCTCCACTCTCTATAATGGAGGTCTGTGTGTGGTAAGCATAGGTCAGGGTGACAGGAAAGCCAGGTCTATTACTCTGGAGCTGCAATCAGGTCCAAGGAATAAATGATGCAGCCCAGGGATCCATGGCAGTGATCCTAGTTTCTAGAGATGTTTGTATAATTTTTTAAGTATTTGTCACATCTACTAGTCTGCATGCTCCGAGAGGTCTATCATTGTCTTCGCAGGGTCTAGAATTGGGCCTAACACATAGTAGGTATCCAATAAATGTTTGTTAAAAACCAAAACAAAACAAACAAAACCCAAAACTCCTGTAAGTGTTGGGTCATGCTTTCTTGGGCCATTACCAATGAAGTCAGAACAGCTCAGAACAAAAGCATCCATAGGTAACCTCCCTCCACCAAGACTATGGCTTAACTGCAGGCTTAACTGCAGCTTGTCTGCAAGCCTTCAGCTTCTTTCCTACCTCTTTGGTGTATCCTTCCCTTTAGACAAGAACTCAGAACGAGAATGCATCTGAGGAGGGCTTGGAGAGGTGGCCCAGCGCCTAAGACCAGTTTCTGCTTTTGCGGAGGACCTGGGTTCAATTCTCAGCACCGACGTGATGATTCACCACTATCCATAACTCCAGTTTCAAAGGGACCCAGTGCTCTCTTCTGACCTCAGGTACCAGGTAGTCATGTAGTACACATACATGCATAAAATATATATTAACAAATCTATTGAGGGAGAGAGAAAGAGAGAGAGAGAGAGAGAGAGAGAGAGAGAGAGATGTCTGATAGTACACCAGCGTTCCACTGGCCATCTGCTCTCCCTAGGTCTCTTTGACCTTTCACCCTGAACTCATGGACACCGCTCCCAAGTCCACGCCTAAGGCTTCTTCCCCTTGGCATACCCACAGGCACTTTCTCCTATGGCATTTTCTCCTATGGTTCCTAAGGTAGGAGTTTCAAATGTATGCAAGCCCAGTCCCCAAACTGGTCCACAGTTTCACTTTCCCAACCAGGGTCCATCCTCTCCCAAGAACGTCCCACTCTCCACACCGAATTTGAATTGGGGGCGGAGGCGGGGGGGTCATGGGCAGAGAGCAATAATGAAGGAAAGCAGATAAAGCCTATGAGTATGGTGGGCGGGGGTTGGAGTGGGAAATGAGATCTAGAATTTCAAAACAAACAAAACAGTGGGAGGGGCGGGCAGCTAAAAGAAAGGAGCTAGAGAGCAGGAGGCAGCCATAGAGGAAGCAGAAAGAAACCATTGCTTGGCCCGGGCAGCCGCAGAGAGGCCCATGCAAACGGGCATCGGCAGATAGAGGATGCCGGGAGAGCGGGGTGCTGGAGGCTGGGCTCGGGCTAGAGGAGAGCCGGGACCCCGGAGGCGCGGTGGCTGCGAGCCCGCGCTGCCCCAGCCGCCGCCGTCTGTCGCAGGCCGCCCGGAGCCTGGGCCGCGGGGCCCACAGGCGGCCCTGAGAGGCGGCGGCGGCGCGAGGGAAGCCGGGGCGAGAGGCAGCGTAGCCGCGTGTGTGTTTTTATTATTATTATTTCTGATTAAAGAGGAATTCATCTCGTATCTGCCTCCTGCCAGGGGCCGAGGAGCCGCCATTGGGGTTAACGGTGCGGAAGAATACAAAAAAATTTCATTGAGGAGGATTATAAAAGTTACTAGCTGGAACATTAACAGAAGAGTAACTTGTAAAAAATGCAATATTACAATATTCACAAGGACGGCAGAGCGTGGTAAAGCTATAAAATTCAACATTAAAATCTTCCACAGCCTAGATAACCTAGTTAACAAACATGGTATTGGAACTACTTTTCTATTGGGGATGAGGGATACGGTGCCGGGGGCTGATCACACCTCGGCTGAGGGCGGGGTGGGGGCGGGGCGGCCTGGGCTAGCCCCGCCTCTCTCCTGCCTCAGCCTCCTTCCCAGGAAAATGGGCATAACCAGAACTCTCCTAGGTGGAAAACGCCGGCAGAAAAGCACCTCCAAAACTCGAATGAGTTCGCACGTTTGTGAGGTTATTTCCTTTTTTTTGTTTTGTTTTTTGTTTTTTGTTTTTTGTTTTTGTTTTTTCAAGACAGGGTTTCTCTGTATAGTCCTGGCTGTCCTGGAACTCACTTTGTAGACCAGGCTGGCCTCGAACTCAGAAATCCGCCTGCCTCTGCCTCCCAAGTGCTGGGATTAAAGGCGTGCGCCACCATGCCCGGCTTGTGAGGTTATTTCTTATGTGATGTACTAAGTGAAAAAGATTTGGATTTAGAATTCCTGCATAGGGTGTATACCTCTTTAACTGCTGGAAGTGTGCATAAAATGTATTTTGAAAGGATTTAATGTGTGATTCAGTGGTGTGTGTGTGTGTGTGTGTGTGTGTACTCAGAGTGCACATGGAGAACAACTACATGATATGTGCATGTAAACAGGGTATTCAGGCCAAGATGATTTGGCATGTACACTGTGTGTTCATGATATATATGTGAAATTAATGAGCCTCTGTACGGAATAGATGTGTGTATGCACAGTATGTGTGGGTGAGGTGTAAGTATAGACAGCATAAGAGCATAGGTAATTATGGAGTACATGTCTGTGCAGTGTATTCATGTACAACGTGTGTATTTTGGGCAGGCACGCTATATTTTTCCAAGAAAATATGTTTATATGTTGCACGGTTTCATGTGCAGGGTACAGACATCAAATGGCATTATGTGGCTTTTAATAGGTGCCATGTTTGCTGTGTATGCATAATATACATGTGTAGACAGTACTTGAGGTATGATACACGAGTGTGCAATGCAATGCCTGTGTTCAGAGCGTGTGCATCTGAGTGTGATGTGCATGTATGGGGCTGACTGTGGATGCAAGTGCCCAGATACTTTGTATAGGAGCCTATATCCATAGTGCTCAGGTATTTGAGCAGAATGTACGTGTATGAAAGGTGTGTGTGTGTGTGTGTGTGTGTGTGTGTGTGTGTGTGTATGAAACCCATAGACGTGTGAGCTGTCAAAGTGTGCACCTGCAGAAACAGAACAATGGTGTCTATCAACCTGCAAATGTGATGATTCAAAGCACAGAATCAGGGAACGTATCTTGAACTACATGTACTTTTCTGTGTGCTAGGTCTATATTTGACCTTGGGCTCACAGCCTCTGGGTGTCTTAGGATCACTGATTGCAGTATGCTGACAGTACTTATTTCAAAGAGCTGTCATTAGGGTCAGATGAGTTGATACTTGCTATGGTGGGAGTAAGAATAGCTGGTGCCCTAAAAATGTTCAAAACAAATAGAGAGGTGTGATTAAGAATCTAGGGGTGGGGCTGGTGAGATGGCTCAGCGGGTAAGAGCACCCGACTGCTCTTCCGAAGGTCCCGAGTTCAAATCCCAGCAACCACATGGTGGCTTACTACCATCCGTAACGAAATCTGATGCCCTCTTCTGGAGTGTCTGAAGACAGCTACAGTGTACTTACATATAATAAATAAATAAATCTTTAAAAAAAAAGAATCTAGGGGTTAGGGGGCTGGAGAGATGGCTCAGTGGTTAAGAGCACTGATTGCTCTTTCAGAGGTTCTGAGTTCAATTCCCAGCAACCACATGATGACTGACAACCATCTGTAATGGGATCTGATGCCCTCTTCTGGTGTGTCTGAAGACAGCTATAGTGTACTCATATGCATAAAATAAATAATCTTTAAAAACAAAAAGAATCTAGGGATTAGCTGGGCATGGTGGCTACACCTTTAATCCCAGCACTTGGGAGGCAGATGCAAGCGCATCTCTGAGTTCAAAGTCAGCTTGGTCTATAAAGTGAGTTTCAGGAAAGCCAGGGCTACAGAGAGAAACCCTGTCTCAAAAAACAAACAAACAAAAACAAAAAAAAAAAAAAACAAAAAAACAAAACGATCTAGGGATTGCTGGGAATTGAATTCAGAACCTCTAGAAAACCAGCCAGGATTCCTAACAAATAAAAAGATCTAGGGATTAAGAGCTGGAAAGACAACTCAGATTAGCTTCTCTTGCAGAGGACCTGGATTTGGTTCCCAGAACCCACAGGATGGCTTGCCACTGACTATAACTCTTAATTCCAAGGAACCCAATGCCCTCTTCTGGCAACACTCATACACATAAAATTAAAAATTAGAATTAAAGTTAAGAATCCTGAGATGAATCAATTATCCTGGATCATACAGCACTTGGAAGGCAGAGGCAGATAGATCTTTGTGAGGCCAGCCTGATCTACATATACAGTTCCAGGCCAGCCAGGGCTACATAGTGAGACCCTGTCAATAAAATAATAATAATAATAATAATAATAATAATAATAATAATAATAATAATAATAAATCTATCCTAGATTATCTGGTTGGGCCTATGCCACCAGAATGATCTTTGCAGAGAAAAACACAGACATTATCAAAGGAGAGCTGAGAACAGAAACATAGGCAGAAATGAGGCATCCATGACCTAGGGGGTATGGGTGACTTCCTAAGATTCAAACAAGCAAACAAATCCTTCCCCAGGGCCCAGAGAAGAAGTTAAGCCCTGCTAACACAGTTTCTATTTCAGAACCCCAAAATGTAAGATAATAAATATTGATATTTAAGATGTTCACAAGTTGGGCTGGAGAGATGGCTTAGCAGCAACTGGAGCTAAGCCCTTTTCTGGCTTCCTCAAGCCCTAGGCCCTCCTGTGGCGCACAGATATCCATGCAGGCAAGGCACCCATACACATAATAAAATAAAATCTTTTAAAAGATGGCAGAAATTTTTTTATGGCAGAAAGAGGAAATTAGTACACTAATAATGTACCTAGAACGTGTCACACTCGTCCTAAGTACCTTTAAATGTTTGTAAAATCAATTCTTAGAGGTAATACTTGAGGCCCTAGGCAAGGCAAGTATCTACACCTAGTTACCAAACTTGTCCTTTTGTTTTAGGCTGTCTCTGGCTGCCCTTGGGCCGGATCCTGCCAGAGCCTTTTTTTGGCCAACAGAAGCATGGATGTAGTTGAAGGAGTCTGGAAAGTTCCTTCAATGCCTACCTGCCTGCTCTTCCTTAGTCATGTGCAGGGCATTGGGATTAATACTAGATGCCTAGAGCAGGAGAAAAGATGGAGAGTTGGGGATATTCTACTTTATTTAGTCTTAACCAGGCTTGGCAGAAGGACAAAGTTATTGTGGGTGATTACGCATATAAATTTAAGACTGTCAACTCAACCACTTTCTGGCCAGTGTAACTGGATGGCTTAGCTAATCTCCCTGCCTCAACTTCCCTATCTGTAAAATGGGGTAATGATGGCATCTAATCCAGAAGGTTGTTTTGAGGAATACTAACTCTTCCCTGAGAGTCTTGTGGAAGTGCCTGGAACTTGTTCTTGATTGATGCAGACATTTGGCATTGGCAGCATACTTCCCTCCTTCTGAGAAGGGAGCTGTGCCTTGCTCTGGCTGGCAAGCCAGGTTAACACCAAATCCCCACCACTAGCTTGTGAGCCTCAGTCAACAACACCTGCTTCAAAAAGATGCCCCGTGAGGACCAGAATCTAGAAACGTGTGGCCCAAGACACAGCAGGTCTTCAGCCATGTTTGCTCTTTTACGTCATGTAGTTAGTGAGAAAAGCAAAAGTTTCTTCTGAGTATGGAGGCATACACCAGTAATCTTAATGCTCAGAAGGCTGAGGCAGGAGGATTGTGCGTTAACCAGACTGGGCTACAGGGTGAGATGCTCTCTCAACAGACAAATGCAAATCTTAAAATATGCCAAAGGGCACAGGAGGAAAGAGACGGTCCTTCCATCCATGCTGCCCTCACAGAAGCAGCCAGTTTCTTCTGATCTATGTGGGACCATGAGGATGTGCACGCGTGGATGCTCTTCCTCATACCCCAGTGATGCTTCACACCTGTGTCATGCTTCCTTTCTCATTATCTTGGACACCTTCCCATGTGTCAACACGAACAGACTCTTTTTTTTTAAGATTTATTTTATTTTATTATATGTAAGTACACTGTAGCTGTCCTCAGACACTCCAGAAGAGGGAGCCAGATCTCGTTACGGATGGTTGTGAGCCACCATGTGGTTGCTGGGATTTGAACTTATCACCTTCGGAAGAGCAGTCCGGTGCTCTTACCCGCTGAGCCATCTTACCAGCCCCCACGAACAGACTCTTTTCTCTGGGTTAAGGCTGCATAGCATTCTGTTGAAAAGCATAAGTTGGTTAAACTCAGCTCTAATAACAGACATTAGAATTGCTTTAAAAGAAAAATGTAGCCTAAGCCTGCCTCAAACTCAATATACATTTGGGGATGACCTTGAACTCCTGATTCTCCTACTTCAACTTCCTAGGTGCTAGAATCACTGGCATGCACCACAGCCCTGGGCTTCTAACCAGTAAACAAAATGGCAGTGACTATCCTTGCTTATCGGTCCTTTGATCACTGGCCCATTAGATTGCTTGTCTTTTATATTTTAAATAGCTTCTAGTACATTTCATATAAAAACCAGTCTTTCTGGTTGGCCATGTAGCTCAATGGTAGAGCACATGTCTAATTTGCACGAAACCCCAGGTCATCTGCACAAAATGTCCAAAAAAAATGAATAAATAAATAGCCACAAAACCTTTTTTGTTTTGGTTTATTTATTTTAAAGGATTTATTTGTTTATTTTATGTATATGAATGCTCTATCTGTATGTACACCTGCATGCCAGAAAAGGACATCAGATCGCAGGATAAGTTGGTTACAAGTTTCAAGGTGGTGGGGAATTGAACTCAAGACCTCTGGAAGAACGGAGAGTCTTCTTAACCACTGAGCCAGCCATCTCTCAATGGTTTTTGGTTTTGGTTTTTGGTTTGGTTTGGGTTAGTTTTTTTGTGTGTTTTTGTTTGTTTGGTTGGTTGTTTGTTTGTTTTGGTTTGTTCTTTTTGTTTTTGTTTTTGTTTTTTTGAGACAGGGTTTCTCTGAGTTGTCCTGGCCATCCTGGAACTCACTCTGTAGACCATGTGGCCTCTAACTCAGAGATCACCTGCCTCTGTTTCCTGAGTGCTGGGATTAAAGGCATGCCACCACCACCCAGTCAAACCATATTTTAAAAAACTAGACAACTTGTCATTATTTGTCCCATCTTCTGCATGGCAATGGTCTTTTTCTCTATGGTTCTGGAAATTTATTTCCCAAGACTTCATGCTCTATAGACAACTGTTCTGCATCTGAGATGCATCTCCGCCCAATGTCCAGAACCAAGGACCACCGTGTGTTAAGGAGGCCTTCCTGGGCTGGTGGAGCACTCAGTGATGATGTATGTGTTTGCATGCCCTAAGCTGGTTTCATGCCCAGCATCACAGAAAATTAAATGAAGAGGCCTCTGCTCTCCCTTGGCCCCTGAAGCTCCTTTCCAGTGTCTTCTCAACTAACCTTGCCTTTCACTTGTAACTCCTGGTAAGGTATGTGCAACAGGCCATATAAAAACAGTGTCTGGTACCAAATAAGTATGCAATACAGATTACTTCTCTTCTGCAAGGAGTAAGATAGATACTATTCTATCTACAGGTTCAGAATGAATACATTTTTAGAGACTCAGATTTTGTCTGGTTTTCCTGCATGAGTAAGTAGGTTGTCTTCTATCTTTAAGCCTCTATATTTTTAATGTTGTATGTATATATGAGTGTTTACCTGCATGTATGTATATGTATCACATGAATGCCTGGTGTTTTGGAGGCTAGAAGAAGGTGTCTGATTTCCCAGAACAGGAAGTACAGACAGTCATGAGCTGCCATGTAAGTGCTGGTTACTGAACCTGGGACCTCTGCAAGTACAGCAAATGCTTTTCACTGCTGAGCCATCTCTGCAGCCCCAGAGTTGCATTCTTAGAACATTTAGGGAACTGGAAGTCCAAACAGGAAAAGGAACTATTTCTCAGAGACAAGCCCTCGGGTCTTCCAAAGCTTAGGAAGGAGAGAGGGAAAATCCATCACTTGCATCCTGTCAGATTTAACAAGATGAAGACTAACCTGCCTATTAGTCTTTCACTGGCCAATATAGTAACCATTGGCCACAATTATGTCAACTATATCAATTGCATTAAATTAAAAAACTCAGCCCCCCGCCAGGGGTGGTGGTGCACGCATTTAATCCCAGCACTCAGGAGGCAGAGGCAGGCGGATTTCTGAGTTCGAGGCCAGCCTGGTCTAAAAGTGAGTTCCAGGACAGCCAGAGCTATACAGAGAAACCCTGTCTCAAAAAACCAAAAAAAACAAAACAAAGCAACAACAACAACAAAAAAAAAAACCTCATCCTCCTAAAGCTGGGAAAATAACTCTGCTAGTGAAGTGTTCACTATGCAGCCTTGGAGACCTGAGTTCAATTCCCTGAACCCCTCTGCAAGACAATATAATGAGAAGGTTGGCATTATCAATGTGAGGGAAGTGGTAATTGGCAGATTCCTGCAGCTCACAGCTTGACTTACTTGATAACCCAAGCCAGTAAGAGAACCTGTCTCAAAAGCTGGAGCTTAATCTCTGGTCTCAACAGGCACAAACACACATGTGCATACTGCTCTACAAGAACACAAGTGTACCTACATGCTCACAAGAGCAGACACACATGAGGACTCTTCCTACACACACACACACACACACACACACACACACAGTTCCTCAGTTATATTTGCCACGTTTCAAGTACTCAATAGCCACATGTGGCCAGTAGGCACCATACTGAACACCTGCACCATATCAGGAGTCCTATAGACATACTGCTCTAGACTAGATTCTCCACAAAGGCTTAACACACCCCTTAACTCTTCTCCACCGCTGTTTCTCAAGCCATTCCCTGAGCTGGTACAGAGAAGGCACTCAGTAACGCTTTGGAATTAACAGCTAAGGAATAAATGAACAAATTAATGAATGAAGAAGCCAACCAACGACCAATGGGACAGCAACATTCAGAGACCACCCTAAGACAGGAAACTGAGCACAGACTAGGTCAAGTGCACATCACTACCGTGCTGGAGACAGCATCACTCCCAGGCCTGAGGCCCACATAGGAAGCAGTTCTTGGTGATGGTTGTCAGAAACCTGTATTCTAAATATTGTTGTTCTCTTTTGGATGAGAGTCACCTTCTCCTTGAAGTCTGAATAAGTCCTCCTACCTGGAAATGCCTCATTAACCTCTATGGGTCAGAACAGAGCAAGTAGGCATTTTCCAATGGCTGAAGGGGAACTAGGTATAGGGAAACTGCCCCCATCTAGAGGAGACATGTTTCTGAGGCTGCTATATGGGACCTGTGCCCAACCTAAAGGGATATCAGTGTGGAGAAGAAGGAAGGTGGGAGGGGGGAGGGGAGGAAGGAAAGAGGCAGGAGGAGATGGAGACAGAAGTGAAAGTCTGAGGACAGAACACTATGCATTGGTGTGTTTCTATCTGTGCATGACTGTGAGTATTTGGGGGCCTGGGTGTGCAACATAAAGTTCTGTGCACACACTGGGAAGTTGTGTGGAGTATACAGCACCAGAGCTGTATCTACATACTGAGGTGACTGGGGTATGTGTGTGCTCAGAGATCTACTTAAGTATAAGTGTGTGTGTGCATGTATGTGCATGTGTGTGTGTGTGTGTGTGTGTGCTATGCAATGGGAGGCTGTGTGAAAACTTGGTGCTCTGAATATATAGTCAGAGAATTGCAGAGTCTGTGTGGTGGGGCTGTGTTGGAGGTTTGTGCTGTTTGCTGTGTTTGGGGAAACTGTGTAGCAGCCTGGCCGGCTTTCTACACTGTGAACAAGTCTAGCATGTATGTAGCCCTGCTTCATTTCTTTTGGTTCCTTGATGTGGGCCCCGAGTGGTCCCTACAATCAGCTTTAAGAAAGGACTAGGCAGAGCTTCTAGAGGGCCCTTCTTGTTTCTTAGTTTTCTTAGGGAGACAAGAGATGACCTGGGCTCTGATGGAGAAAAACCAGTGAGAGAAGCAAGGACTAAGACACATAGAGGAAGGGAGGGCCGGCAGGCTGGCGTGGCATGCCAATAGGCCACAGCACCTTGGTCAGCAACTGGAGGGGTGGGGGTGGGGGTGGGAGCTAAGAGGAGATCAAAGGCCAAGCTGGGAGATAAGGAAAAAGGAGTTGGGAGGGACCGGTGGGAAGTATGGACTCCAGAGCTGGAGAACCAGGGCAGATCAAAGGCCAGCGCGGGGGTGGGGTGGGAAGGGAGGAGGTAGGTGGGAGGGACTCCGGAGGGACCCAGGAGGGAGTCGGTGGCGGGGAACTGGCGGGCGCTCGGGCGCTCCGAGGCGCGCGACTCCCCGGGGAGACCGCAGACACTTTGCGGAGATGTTACTCCGGAGTTGGAGACGATGATAAATATGATAATTTGTATAAAATCTGAATGGGTCTTGTTTTCAGGGAGAATGCCTCGGATGATGAATGGGCCCGGCTCCCAGATAGATGGCTGATAAAAAGTGTATTGGATTGGCGAGAGCGGTTTTAATTCTCATTCGGTACCTGCAGATGCTGCGCCCGCGCCCTGCCTCTCCTCCCTCCTGCCCACGGTGCGGGGCGGCCGGCAGCCCCGCTGGCCTCGGCGGCTCCGAAGGCTCCCGAAATGACTCTAATTACAGAGTTATTAATTTTAAGAGGAGGGTGAGCTGGGGGTTTATGATTATTAATCGAGCACCGGCGCTCGGCGGGCGGGGCGGACCGCGGGTGAACGAGGCTTCGAGTGCGCAGTCCGCGCGAGGCCCGGGGCAGCTCTGCGGCGGCGGCGGCCAGGCCTCCTGCGGATGTGGGCTGCAGCTCTCAGAGTCCCCCAGTGATCACGTGCACCTGTCACCCGTGCCTGTAGAGACAGACTCAGAGCAGCAAGTTCCAGGGCTGACCTGCGTACCTGCTTTGCCAAATCCCGGACTCCACACCCAGGAGGTCAGCAAGTCTGCCACAGAAAGGCCGAGGCGAGGCAGTCTGCTAGAGGAGCCCTGACATTTCTATCCCCAGATCCTAACTCCCACAGGTGTCTAGGAGTACTCATGACCCAGGTGGCATGGATGCACTCTTGAAAGGCGAATGATCAAGGGAATGACATTCTTGAGACTCCTGTTGAATGCTAGGTGCTACAAGAGGTGCTTTTAAGAATTAATCCCAGCACTCGGGAGGCAGAGGCAGGCAGATTTCTGAGTTCGAGGACAGCTTGGTCTACAAAGTGAGTTCCAGAACAGCCAGGGCTATACAGAGAAACCCTGTCTCGAAAAACCAAAAATTAATTAATTAATTAATTAATTAAAAAAAGAATTCAGTTTCCCCAATCTAAGGATGCTGGCTTCCCGCTTCCTAGATGAAGAACCTAAGAGCAAGACTAACTTGATGTTAAGAGGAAAGCTTTGCTTCAGGGATTCTGTAGACTGCTTCCCTCTCCTGCAAAACACACACACACACACACACACACACACACACACACACACACACACACATTTCCTTGGCAGAGGAAGGTGAGGAGGGAGGGGAGGGAGATGCAAGAGAGACATTTCCTATCTCTAATTTACACCCATCCAGTCAGTCACCTTCATCCCTAGTGTCGGCTCTGAACGATTTGGCATGTTGCCTAACATCCTGTCCATCTTAAGGGAAGATTTTCAAGACTAGACTGCGAGCTGTAAAGGCAGACCCCCGAGAGGAGTACATAAATGGTTTCTGCTCCATGGTGCCTGCTCTGTGGGAATATCTATTTGCTCAACTACAGCGACTGTTCTACAGAACTCCAAGGTCATTTGAAAGAAGGTATTAAGCATTTGTTTGCCAGGAAATGGTTAACTTTGAAGAAGGAGAAGGAAGAGGAGGAGGAGGAAGAGGAAGAGGAAGAGGAAGAGGAAGAGGAAGAGGAGGAGAAGAAGAAGGAGAAGGAAAAGGAAAAGGAGAAGGAGAAGGAGAAGGAGAAGGAAAAGGAGAAGAGAAGGAGAAGGAGGAGAAGGAGAAGGAGAAGGAGAAGGAGAAGGAGAAGGAGAAGGAGAAGGAGAAGGAGAAGGAGCCTTCTCCAGGAACATGGGTCAAAGGATCCCAACATACTTATTCCTTTCTTTCCAGCTGGGTGGGTTAAAGGAGTCAGGAATGGGCCCCATAGGCCTGGGTGATTCTAGGGCTTCCTCAACTCGGGTCCAGCAAGGGGGTGAGGGACTTCTTCTGGTTTAGAGAAGGGAGCTCTGGTAAGAGGCTATGTGGTGTGGTGCCCTCTAGCTCCATAATCAGTTCTGTTGGTAGTCATACAACCCAGCCTGTAAAGAGGACAGGGTTTGGGGGGTGGACTCTCAGCAGTCTTAGCCTCCTGCAGGCTCCAGTGGGAGGAACTTCAGGCAGCATCCTGCAGCTCTGCATGGGCAACCCAGGTTGTACCTTGGGGAAAAGGGATCAAGATCAGTCTTAGGGCAGGGGTTCTCAACCTGTGGGTTGCAACTCATTTAGGGTCAATTGGCCTTTTCACAGCGCTTTCCTAAGACCAGTAGAAAACACAGATCTTTACATTATGATTCATAACAGTAGCAAAATTACAGTTATGAAGAAGCAACAAAAATAATTTTATGGTTGGAGCTCACCACAACATGAGGAACTGAATTAAAGAGTCATGCATTAGGAAGGTTGAGACCCCCTAGACTGTCGGGGTTCTCATCTGTGCCTGTTGCTGAGGATGAGGCCTAATCAGAGACTGAGCCCAGCTGCCATGTGGTACAGAGGGTATCTTACCTCCCTAGACTGAAGCCAAGTCCAAGAGCATCCCAGCCAGAGACAGGGCCTGGCTGGGGAAAGAAGCTCCGGAGACAGAGAATGCTTCTTGGGATGTGGGATGAGTGAGGTCTGGCTGGCCATGTCACAGATGCCAGCTTTGAGCTTTCAAGCTTAGGTAACCTCCGGATAGAGAAGAAGAGTGGGGAGTGGGGTGAAGGTCTGGAAACAAGGTGCAAGGGGGCTCTCATGTGTCGCCAAAAGAAAGACTCCCAAGGGAAGTCCTCTTAAACACAGACAGTTCTTTTCTGCCTGCCTTTCCCATAGGGAAAGAGATGTGTAGCACAGCATAAACTCATAGCTGTAGGTTACAGAAGCATTCTCAGGCTAGAGAGCCTGTCTGTGCTACCTGCCCAGTGTGATAGAGAAAAAGCTACTAAAATGCTCTGTGCCTCACTTTCTTCATCTGTAAATGGGATTGATAATAGTAGGTGAGGGGTCGAGGAGATGACTCAGTGGACCAAACTCTTACTGCTAAAGCATGAAGGTTGGAGTTTCCATTCCCAGAGCCCACATGAGAGCCAGCTGGGGTGGATGCCACCTGTCATCCCAGCACTCAAGAAGTAGAACCCTGAGGCACACTGGCCTAGCTAGGCTAGCTTGACCTGGCTCCAGGTCCACTGAGAGAGCCCAGCCTCAATAAAGTAGAGAGTAATGGGAGAAGACAGTCTATGTTAATGCCTGGTCTTCATAGGCACACATATATATGTGCGTACCCACACGTTAAAACATGCATATACACATGTCAAGTACACATACATACACACAAGCCACACACACATAGAGATGTATGTGAAGACAAAAGGAATTACTGAGTAAAAGTACTCTGTGTGTGACACACAGTGAGCTCCCGGGCATCTTAGCTGTCTCTGTTGTTTATTATCCCCACGGGGCCACTCCAGACCCTCCCTCTGAAGTGACTGCACCCCTTAGTTGCTCTGTCTTAACCATGCTTCATGCTCTGTCCTGTGTTCAGCATAAAGAGGTCTGAGGCCTGGTATGGTGGCACTTGCCTGTGATCCCCACTGCTTGAAGGATGAGACAGGAGGATCCCCACTTTGACACCAGAGCAGCTGAGCAGTATAGTGAGACCCTATCTCAAAAACAAACAAACAAACAAACAAACAAACAAACAAACAAAAAGTCTTAGTCCTGATTGGGTTGGAAATGTGTCAAGGGTATATGGATATATTAACTTATTTAACTTCTGGGCTCTGTTTTACAGATATGAACACCATGTATTCAGGGGATTTGACGACGTAGCAGGTATATTCCTTATCTGAGGAAGGAACAGCCCACGGCAAGACTGCTGTCTCCATTTCCCACTTTTGATGCTGCCTTCTCTGACGTTTTGGGGTTCATGACAAGCCCTCTTTTTCACTAGTATGCATTGTTCTGAGAGGTGGCCTCCTAAAGGGTGGGGTGGTGCAGTGGAGGGTGGTGAAAGGTACTGGGGAGGGAGCAGCGTTGAGAGGATGGCTGGCGAGATGGCTCAAGTCAAGGTGCCTGCTGCCAAGCCTGATGACCTGGGTTCAATCCCTGGGCAGGCACAGTAGGCCAAGAGGATGGACTCCCACGAGTCGTCCTCTGATTCCCACATTCACTCTGTGGCATGTGCACGCTCCCCATACACACGAAACAAAATTCAAAAAATATTTTAAATTTCCTCAGGAACCTAAGTGGACCTTTACTGAGCATCTCATCCCACACATGCACATGTGCACACAAACACACCCAGAGTGTGCAGGCCTCTACCTCTCCTCTCCACGTAGCAGCTCTGGCTCTCGCGGGCTGGTTTGCCTTGATACTTCATGCCTTTTCCTAGACAAGATTGCATGCTTTGTTTCTGCTGCTCTCCCTCACCCCCAACGCATTACGCATACCTCCAGTAAGAGCCTTGCTCCCCCCCAAATCAGACCTTGTTACTGCCTTGTCTAAGACCCCTCAGTGGCACCCCATGGCCTGCAAAGGAAAATCAAAAAAATCAAAACTTAGGAAAATGCTGGGCCAGGCGTGGTGGCGCATGCCTTTAATCCCAGCACTCGGGAGGCAGAGGCAGGCGGATTTCTGAGTTCGAGGTGAGCCTGGTCTACAAAGTGAGTTCCAGGACAGCCAGGGCTATACAGAGAAACCCTGTCTAAAAAAAAAAGAAAGAAAGAAAGAAAGAAAGAAAGAAAGAAAGAAAGAAAGAAAGAAAGAAAGAAAGATAGATAGATGCTGGTACTTCCCTGTCTGTTATATATATATCCAGTTCCTCAACTGTTGATTCTCCCTATGCTTTCTCTCTTTAGGCCCAGGAAATATGATTCCTCCATCATTTAGGGTACATTTAGTTACCTTTTTCTCTGTGTGTAGGAGATTGAACCGAGGGCCTCACATATGCTAGGCAAGCAATGTCTCGCTGACTTATATCCCCAGCTTCTCTGGCCCCCTGGTTTTAAATTTTCAAGACAGGGTCTCACTAAGTTGCCAAGGCTTTTCCAGTTCCCAGCTTCAACCTTAAGAGCATCTGGGATACCCCCCCCCCCCCCCCGCACTAACAGCTCAGTAGTTTAGAACACTGACTGCTCTTGTAGAGCACTGGGGTTCAGTTCCCACAGGACCACACACAACTGCCTGTAACTACAGTACCAACAGATCTGACTGTTCCTTTGACCTCTATGGGTTCTTGCATGCATGTAGTACACACGCACAAATAAAATTAAACTTAAAGATTGTAACGAGTAGCTGAGATTAAGAGATAAGAGGCCTGCAGGAACAGACTTATTAGCTAGGGTCTAAGCGTCTTGTGAGGTCCTCTGACCCTTAAGCAAGTGGTCTCTGATACCAACTTAGGTTTCCCTGTATCCCAATCAACCTTGAAGACACACACCCAGACAGACAGGGTCTTACTATGTTGCCCTGACTTCTCTGCAACTCTATATTTAAACCAGACTGGCCTTGAACTAACTCAGAGATCAGCCTGCCTCAGCCTCCTTCGAGCTAAGATTAAAGGCGCGCAGCAACAAGCTCAGCTGAGACTCCCCATCTTGACCGGTCAGACTTTTTCTTGGCCAACAGATAGTGTCTTCCTTAAGAAGGGACCGGTGTGGGGTTTACATCTGTGGCCACTGTGCAGCACAGCACAGAACTAGGCTTATAATGGGATTGCCTGCCTCTTGGCCTTGTCCCAGCTCAGTGGCACCTTTCTCCTGGACTTAAAAGTCCTCAGGTTTCAACACCAGTTAAACATCCCGTGCCCCTGCACAGGTAGGAAGTGACTAAGCCACCCATCTGCTTCCTGAAGGACTATTTGTCTCCTACTTCATCTAGGAGGGAAGGTGAGAAAGGGGTTGTGGAGTGGGCTGAACCCCATCAACCTAGAGACTCTAAGGATGGAAATTTTCCCAAGCGTTTGACATCCCAGAGGCTGCCAGGTCAGACTGGGCGACTTCCTTTCCTTATTTTGGGTCACACTGGCACAAAGGCCCTTAGCAACCCTGCGGGGGGTCTCTGTCTTCCCCTCCCCCATAGCCTGGGAGAGGAAAAAGACAAGCTTGTGGTCCAGAAAGCGCGAGCAGGGGGCGCGGGGGGGGGGTGTCCCACATCTATCCCGGCAGAGATCTCATCAGACACTGTTCTAGCAGCCTTACACCCTGTTTGACCTCTTTCCCCTCCTTTTCTTCTTCGTCTCCCTTCCCCTTCCCACTTCTGTCCTCTTTCCCCGACTTCGCTCCTCCTTCCCACTGGTTTAGGAAGCCAGTGCTGGCCCAGGCACCCCAAAACGAGCGGGACTTGTACGGAGCCTTTCAGTAATCCCAGGGAGCCGGACTAGGAAATGCGCCCTCCGCTGGCGCTGGGTCGCTGTTCTCTGCGTAGCTCCCCCTCCCTGCCCGCCCCCACCCCCCCATCTGTGGCCTGTCTCTCCTGCCTGGACGCTCCAGATCCACCGCAGGGAATTCTCCAAGGGCCTGCTGAAGAGCGAAGAGTCCAAGCTGAGGGGGTCCTCTACCCACCTCTACCCTCTACCCTGTCCTGCCCCATCTCAGGAACACCCAATACAACTTCTAAAAAGAGCCCTGTGTCATTTATATTCAGGTTTTCCCTCACTTGCCACGGACTCTGAATGTCATTTACACACACACACACACACACACACACACACACACACACACACACGCTTTAGTGTGGCCAAACGCTGGGACTTCTCCTTTGGGACCAGTTCTGCGTGGGACCCAGCCTAGACGCCCCCTCCCGCCCCCCCCCTCCTGAGCTCCCCCGCTGTGGCCTCCTCGAGGCCTGTGGCCACTGTCAAGGTTAGCAGCAAAGCACTCGCTCTTTTTCTTTTCCCTTCTTTTCTTTCTTTTGTTTTCTTTCCCTTATTCTCTTCTTTCTTCCTCCCTCTTCTAGCGTTCCTTCTCTTCATTTCTCCCCTCACTTTCCCTCTCTGTTCGCTTTTCTTTCTCTTTCTGCCTCTCTTTTTGTCGTCTGTATTTCCCTGTTCTGTTCTTCTCTCCTGGGTCCCTCTCTTTCTTTGGACATTCCTTTCTGGCCCCTTCGCTGTCCCTGGACGAAGCTCGCACGGTTTCCGGACAGTCTTTCTCGACTGCTCCGTCCTTTCCTCACTTTTTCGTTCTCCTAAGGGTCCCCGTCTGGAGGGCTTGGGTCCGGCTCCCCCGCCGCCACGGTGATTTATTCGCCTCACTCGACGGAATCAGGTGCTGAACCGAGCCCCGGAACGAGGGAACAGATTTCTCCCAGGAAGGGTTTTGTGAACTTAACGATGCTAATTACGGGGTGCGGGACGCGCCGCCAGAGGAGGAGGAGGGGAGGCGCGCAGGGCCAAGCTGGCCCAGCTTGGAGAAAGGCTTAGGCTGCGGGCCTCCCTGGGCGCCTTCCAGAAGCCTCCCTTACGCCTCTCGTCCGGGCTTCACCCATCCCTGGGAACTTTCCTGTCTGAGTTAACTATTAACCGTTGGCGAGAGGCAATTTTCTTCGGAATTTCAGCGATTTCCTTTTCGCCGTGGAAACAGATTAACATGCAAACGGGGAGGCGATCGGCTCGAGTCTGTCTCTCCAAACTGTCCCGACCGCCGGACAGCGGAAAACTACAGCCCGGGCCACCCCACGCCTGCTTGAGCAGGGGCCGTGACCCAGCCAGTACCCGCAGAGAAGGTGGAAAAAGCCCAGCGCGTTTGTGCTGGAGCAAAGTTAGGGGTGGGGTGGGGGGCTTAACCCAGACTTAGCCAGAGACCTCAGCCGTTGGCGTGTACAATCACACCAGAAACCCAGAAGCACCACAGCCAGATCCGGGCCCCAAGCCTTGCTTGCTGGAATGTTCAGAAGACACGGGCGAACTCAGGGAGAGAGAGCCTTCTCAGGCGCGCAGACCCCCCCACCCCGAGCGATAACTTCCTTCCCCGCTCTTTGTCACAGCCAGCACCCCAGAGTGCGCACCCTGCTCAGACTTCTGACCACCGCTGCAAACTTTGTTAAACTCCTTGCCTGCCCTCCCCGCCCCGGTTCTTTTCTTGCCTGGCCTGCTTTTCCTGAAGCAGGGAAAGAGAAGGTTATCACCCTCGGATCCTGAGAGCTGGGACCCCGTCTGGCTGGCACATTAGCCTCTGGCCTCCCGCCAGGCTGCCAGACAGCGGAGCATTTTTCGCTGAGAAGCACTGGTGACTGGAGCGGCCAGGCTTGCCACCATCCCTGCTGCTGTTCCTAGGGCTGCCCTTGTCTGACTCTCCCAGGGCACTCGGGACTCGCCCCAGCCTTGGGTGGTGCTGGGCTTGGCTTGCCAGCCTCTTGCACAGAGGTTCCCCTAGCTTACTCTCTTCACCAGCTCTAGCCTTGAGTTAGTCTTTCCCTGCCTGCCAGGTTCTCCCAGCCTCTGGCAGGTTCTCTCTCTCTCTCTCTCTCTCTCTCTCTCTCTCTCTCTCCATGTGTGTATGTGTCTCTGTCTCTCTTGTTTGTTTCCAGGCACGGACACTGATTGCGCCTTATGAAGTTCTAACTGGTTTTGTGTCAGGAAGATCTTTCTCGCTGCTACCCAGCCTGGCGTGACGGATTAAACATCAACTAGTTAAATAAAAATTAATATCAACTGCCTCCTAACTTCTAATGTCATGTTGTTTATAACTAATGAACTGATTAGGGGATAAACACATCACGGAGACATTCGGCTTTTCTGCCTCCGCTCCAACGTCGCCTGTGCCCACTCCAATGCTGCCAGTTGCCAGCCCAGGAAAGGGGGGAGGGTGAGGGGGGCGGGTAGGACAGGCCGCCTAGAGCCTAGACTGTGAGTCCCGGGGTTGCTGGTCCACTCCTGCCTTGATCTTCCCCCCTCTGTTCTTTCTTTCTCTCTCTCTCTCTCTCTCTCTCTCTCTCTCTCTCTCTCTCTCTCTCCTCTCTCTCTTCCCCCCCTCTCTCTCCTCCTTCCTTCTCCCCTCTCTTTCCCTTTGGTTCATTTCCTTTTCTGTCTCCACCCCATTTTCTACTTTATCTCTTTTTCTTGCTTTTCCTCCTCTTCTGTCCTTCTTTCTTTCTATTCTACTGTATGCCCATCCCTGTCCACTCCCTGGCCCTTTATGTCTGATATTTCTCCCTCTCTGCCCCACCCCCAGTCTGAGCATGACCCCCCCCCCATTCTATCATAGCCCAACCTCTCTCGTCTCCTTTCTCTTTCTTCCTCCCTGAGGAAGGAAGTATAATAACAACCATCCCAGAGTATAATAATAACTAAAGTCCTTGTAACTGAGCATATGCCCTGGATCAAAAGAAGACACAGCCATTCCCCCCAAACTTAGAAACACACACACACACACACACACCTATTTAAAGGGGGAAAGAGTGTTTTCTCTATTTTTCCTCTTCCATCTCAAAGGAATCAGGATAACAGAAAAAAATCCTTAAAATTTGTATCTTCCCTCTTGTCCCTGAAGCAATTATCATAAGTTCTAGTACTAAATTTAATTTCAGGAGGAAAAAAACTGTTGTGGTATCTTTCCTCCTGGGCTTCAGATCCCTTACCAGCCAGCCTCAGCCTCCTCCTAGGAGCCCTTTTCCTACAGATACTTAAACCCAATCACAGTTGTCATCATGCAAACAATCCTGCAGAAAGGTCCTGGTGATTTTTTTTCCCTCCCTAAGAAGCTACAACGTTTAAACTTCGTCTACCCTGGACCTCAGGGTCTGACAAGACAATAACAACAGAAAAAGCTTTTAAAACCAATTTAGCACACGTGAAAATGTAATTCTAATGAAGAATCAATAGGCTGGCGGATCATTTTTCCTGCGACTCCTTGGAGATCCTGAAAGAGACTTTCAATCAATGGGGCCAGTGATGAGCAAAAGGGCCCAAGAGACAGTGTGGCCCAGGAGTGAGGGCTGGTGGACAAAGAGAGACAGAACCTGAGGGAGGAGACTAGAGGGACCCAAAGGTGACAAGTACCTTTGACTGGCATCCTTTTGTAGGTGTCTGGAGGAACAGTAGCAGAAGCAAAATCTGAGAAGCTTCAATCTCTTCAAGATCCCTCAGTGTGAGGACTAGCTACTTAGCACACTGGCTCCCAGTGCCTTCTCTATGACCTAGGTTTAACCCTGGCATGGCCCCAGCCCTGGATCCTGCTTTTATGTAGGAACAAGAAAACTGAGTGTGGGAGCTCAGTTCAAAAGCCCCCATTTCCCAGTGAGCACTTCCCTACCTGTGTGTCTCAGAGATTGGCTCTCAACTCCTGGTTCCAGTAGGAAGAAGAATACTTGATGCAAGTGTGGTTGAAATTTATAACCATTTAAGCACACTCTGTCTCCTAAGAAACCTGTGAAAAGGTCAGGGATGCCTATCTCCATCTTAGGCACTAGGAAACAAAGACACCAGGAGCTTTGCAGCAAAGTGAGATTCCACAGGACAAGCCCCGTGTGTGCCAGTGGACACTTTTAGTTAATTCCAGCATCTGGGAGACAAAGGCAGGAGACTCTGTGAGTTCAAGTTCAAGACCACCCTACTCAACAGAGAATAAGTTCTAGAGCAACCAGAGGATATAAATAGAGAGAGATAGTTGCAAACAAGAGAAAGACCATCACCACCAACGACCATGTGTGTGTAGTGTTGCTCAATGGGTAAAGGCATTTGGCATCCATCCTTCTTCCTCATCTGTGTCCCTTCAGACACTATTGAAGGAGAATGAAACAATGCCTAGCCTATATGATTCCCTCTGACCACCCCATGGCGATCTTCTTTGTGTGAATGTACACCACACACACACTGTAACTGTCACACACAAGTCACCATCTCTTGTGCAGTAAGAGAGAGATCATGTGATGACTGAGTATTAGCTAGACTTTAATTGTGCACACAGCTCTCCTATCCAAGGCCATGGAAATATTTCTCTGTATATAACAAGGAAACAAAATATTTTTAGATAATGTCTCAATGTGTATTCCTGGCTGGCCTGGAACTTGCTACCTAGACCAGGTTGGTCTCAAGTTCATAGACATCGGCCTTCCTCTGCGGCATGAGTCTTGAGATTAAATATGTGCACCACCTTGGCCAGTGAAGGTTGTTGTTGTTGTTGTTGTTGTTTTTAAACATTTACTCGTTTTTATGCATTTGGATTGGAAAATCATTGTTGGGCAAAGAGGAGGAAAAGGAGGAGGAAGAGGGGTGGAAGAGGAGGAGGAAGAGGGGGGAAGAGGAGGAGGAAGAGGAGGAGGAAGAGGAGGAAGAGGAGGAGGAAGAGGAGGAGGAAGAGGAGGAAGACAACAACCAAAGAAGTCTAATGTCTGAAGCCAAACATGTTGGAAACCGGGCCTGAGGCCTGCACATCTAACTCAGTAGAGTTCCTAGATGGGCCAAGTCCTGAGTTCAATCCCCAGTACTTCTGGAAAAGAAAGTCAATTAAGCAATGGTGATTTGTCTAGAAAACTACCTTGCTATTGGAGGTGTAGGCTTGCTGCAGTTCCCTGTGCCTCTCCAGCTTCCTGTTTCTGGCTGTTCAATCTCTGTCACAGAGGGGCTGGGGACCCAGGGATAAACTTCAAGTTGACTTCAAGAGTCAGTTGGACCTGAGCCACTTCACAACTCTTGCCTTGATCCTTTCCTTCTCTCTCTCTCTCTCTCTCTCTCTCTCTCTCTGTGTGTGTGTGTGTGTGTGTGTGTGTGTGAGAGAGAGAGAGAGAGAGAGAGAGAGAGAGAGAGAGAGAGAGAGAGAGAGGCAGCACCATAAACCTCTACTTGAACACAAGGCTTGATCAGTGGTATCCTGGACAGGCACTCAGGGTTTGTTATGAGAACAAGCCTCTAAGAGAGAAAGTCCCTGGGCAAGCAAGATAAAACAGAACAAACAGGCAAAGGGACCACAGGAAGGGCAGGCACCTCAGTGTGCACTGGGTGCACATGCGTGGGCTTCTGAAAGAAATGAAAGTACAAGCAGGCTCATAGAAGAAAAATGTGTTCTGGGAGATTTACAGAATTTATGGTCAAAGTTGGAGAGATGTAAATTCCTGATTGAGATGGGATGCTGTAGGGCCAGGGAAAGTGGGCCTTTGATCACGGATGAAAGCACCCGGTGTGGTTACAAAGGGTGTGAGTTTGAAGGCCCAAGAAACCTGAGTGGGGGGATCATAATACTGCAGAAAGGCTGTGTTCAAATGGCAGAATGAAACTAGGGAGGGGAGGGCCCTTCCTTCTTCCCTTGGTCTTCACTATCTCTTCAAGGACTTCAGGACTTTTTCCTTTTATCCTAAAGTTTTTGTTTGTTGAAAAGAGAATAAGGTCCAGAGCAGACGGGCTTATAACCAAGTCAGGGGGCAGCACCAGGATGAACACATTAGGGATGGGGCTTCAGGGAAAGACTGTGTGGCCCGCAAAAGTTGGAGTGCATTTTTGTAGACTTTAGTAGCTAAACTGAGAGCCTGGCAGAGTGAATTTGGGAAGTCTTGGGGAAGGGGACTCAGCACAAAGTTGGAGAGAAAGCAAGGGTTTGAGCCTGTGCAGGCTGTAATTTGGAGGGGGCGTGTGACTGTGAAGATGAGGGGGTGGGGTAAGAAGGTTTGCAGGCGTCTAGACCCGAGGTTTGGTCTTCGGGTGCCTCTGGGTAGCGAGGGTGTGGGTGTTGGCTTTCCTGCAGGGCTGGGGGCCTCAGTGCGTGTGCGCGCCTGTGCGCGGCCGGGAGAGCCCGCGGCGCCTCGGCCGGTGGCTGTGCTCGGCGGCCGGCTGTGCGAGCGAGTGCGCGATCGGAGGGAAGCGCACAGCCCGCCCTGGCGGCCGGCAGCCGCGATTATCTGAGCCGCTCTGTTGCGGGTGGCTGCTCCCGGGGATCTCCGGGCTGCGGCGGCCAAGGCGAGACTGACTGTGGGGCGGCGGAGGAGCCGGGGAGCCAAGACTCAGGCTCGGGCAGCAGAGAGCCGAGCATGGAACAGCGTGCAAGTCGAGCAGGTAAGACCTAGGACCCTTGGCAGCCAAGGGTGGGAGTGAGGCGAGGAGGGGTGCGCTGGATCAGTGGAGAAGGGTGTGGGCTGTGTAGCTGAGGGTGGGTTTCACTCTTCTTTCCTCCCCGGGTATGGTCCCCGGCGGGGCGACTGTGAGGGCTGGAAAAAGAGGTTCTCTGGATGCTCTTCTTTGGGGGCCTCTAAAGCTTCTCCTCCTGCTGACCTCTAAATCTACTGAAAACTTTCCACCCAGGAGTTTTACAACTTCCCTTTGCAGAACTTGTCTTTTCCTTTTTATGGAGTGCCTTAGGACTTGATCATTCTGATTTCTCTCTGGGCATAAATATTTTACACAACTTTCCTCAAGTTGGAAATATTGGGCAGGCTTTAATTTCCTGTGATGAGTGTGTGTGTGTGTGTGTGTGTGTGTGTGTGTGTATACTGTATGTACATGTGTGAGGTTTTGAGTATTTCGTTATGAGCAGTAATGTAGAGGATCACACACACACACACACACACACACACACACACACACACAAACACACTCCTTAAAAAAAAAATCAAGAGAGGTTCAAGGGAGGCCTAGGGGAAAGATGGCAGGCGCCAGGGGACCTGGATGGGGAGGAGAATCTGAAACTGACTATCCAAAGAGCTGTTAGGGCCTCTCCTTTCTTTCCCTTCCCCCTCTTCTCCAGACCTGCCAACTCAGCTGTGACTGCCCACTGGGTGTCCTGGTGTAGTGCAAGGGTGGGGCGCCAAGTCCCCAAGCTGAGACTGGTAGTGACTGAGAGCTCTGGATTAGGTTTCCAGAGTTTGCCAAATAATTCTGTAGAGGTCAAGGCCTAACTTGGGGCCTTTTCTCTTCACTCCTCACCTATCCAAATCTCATTTCTCCCTACCCCACGACCCCAGCTCAAGTTCAGTTCTTTCAACTGGTAATTCAGGTGCTCCTGCCCCCGGCACACACTGCCCTCCCTTACCCCCTCCAGCCAGCTCTTGCTTTAGCTTCTTGGATCAATCCTTGAACTGTCCCCAATCTTCTCTAGGGCCTTGTCCCCACTAAAGAACCCGAGCCCCTGTGAGTGTCAGGTATGGCCTCGTGGGCTTTTAGGACTCTGGGCAGACCCTCCACTCAGAGGTTTAAGTAGGGAGATCAATAGCAAACAGTTGTAATGATCTAATTAATTATGGCAAAATTAAAAGCGAGTATAAAATCAATCTCTGATGGTGTTGAAGATGGAATTCAATTGAGAGCCCATCTGTGCACCCCCTCGACCGTATAAATATGCAGCCCAAGGACAGTCCTAATGGCTGAGCCTTTCTGGGAGCCTCTCTCCCCCTTTCTTCCTTTCCTACACAGCTTTTCTCCACCTTACTCTCTCTGAATCCATCTTGCCTATTGCCCCTGCCCCTCTTTCCCAGGACCCCTTTGCTTGGGTTGGAACACATCCATCCTCCTTTCTCTTTGCAGACGTCTCTCCCTGACTTACAGACTAAGGTGCCTAGGCTGGGCTCCCAGTCCCAGCAAGCAGCCCATCGCAAGCTTCCTGCTCAGCACCTCGGGAAGGAAAAGGCAGAGAACAGAGAGGCAGTCCCTGTGATCCTGTCAGGGTTCTTATTCCAAGTTACAAGTGGGACACTAGAAGAACCCAGGTGCTTCACACTTACCCTAGGCTCACCTAATGGGCTAGGAAAGTGGCTACAACTTAGGCTTGCCGGGCATTTGCCTTTCCGGGAGCCAGGCTGGCACTCCAGGAAGGCACAGTTGCACAGGGTGGGGAGAAGCTGCCGAACTTCCTAGGCGGGAGGCAGGAAATGTTGAAGAGGAAAAATGGAAAAATGGCTATTTCTTTCGAGATATCCCCACTGCCAAGCCAAGCTCAAGTCCCGCCTCCCTCCTGGCCGCATTTGTTTTTTCCTCTTTCTCTCTTCCATTCTTCCCAACCCTCTCCTGCCTTCAGTCTCTTCACCAAAGGTTTGTCCGGCTGCTACAAAGCTTCCTCAGTGACCTGTGGGTCCCGTGTGGCTCCCTATGCCTCTTTTGCAATCTGGCTGTTCAAACTGACAGTGACTTACAGAAGAACAGGGGAGCCAGCAAGCAAATGTGCCCGATGGGCAGCACTAGCAGAAGCGCTCTAACCGGGTTTATGGTTTACTTGAGATGCGGGTTTTATTTGCTTTCCCTGGCCTGATTCTGAGCAGCAACAGCAGCAAAGGTGGAAAAGGGTAAAGAAAAGAGAAAGAAGGGTCAATCGACAACTAGGTAGTTGGGATCCTCAGCACCTAGGTAGAAAACGGAGAGCCTCTCCCTTCCTTTGCCCTGTCCGATCCCCCAGTAGGCTTTCCGGCTCCCTATAGGTGATCCCCTGCCTCTTCCCTGTGAGGCCCAGAATGGACTCCCAGATTCCCACTGAGTTCCCACGGTTTTGTGGTTGAGGTTGTGGTGGGGTCGTTGTCTCCCTCAGAGATCTTCTTCTCCCTGATCCGTTCACTGGGTCTTCAGAGCCTGGGGGAAGACACAGCCTGACACCTCCCTCCCTCCCTCTTTTGCTGGGACTTTTCACCCTGTTATTAATTGCTGTGTTGACCTGCAAGATTGATTGGCAGCCCTGCTGGAAGAGGCTGGGCAGCCTCGGCCTCGGAGCAGCCTGGGCTGAAGGCTGAGTGGGGAGGGGGAGGCGCTGGAAATGAGTCTGGGGCTTCTTCCTCAGCCCAGCATGGAACACAGATGTTTGCCTAAACATCACTGCTCAAAAAAACCCTTACAGCACTCAAACACATTCAACCAAACACCTCACAAGAGATGCTCTGCCTCTAAAGACACCAGGAATTCTCTTAATTGATTTAGACATTGAAAGGGTTTTTCCTCCCTTCGTCAATCAGTTTCATCAATGTATTCGTTAGCCACGGGTCTATCTAGAGCTCATCTAGACGTGGTAAGAGAACTCCGGAGTCTAAGCTCCCTTCTATCTGAGATTCACTTTGGGCTGCTTTTTTCTTTTTAGGGACAGTGGCAGAAATGTAAGAGACAACCCTGGACACAGATGACCTTAAAGTCTCAAACCAATCATCCCATTTCTGGACAAAGAAGGGAACTTGATCTGGCCCCTTTAAAAAATGTTTATGCTCCAGCAAAGTTGGGGGGAATAGGTGCTCTGGCTTGCAGGGAGCAGAAGGCAGAGGCTTGCAGCACCAAAAGCAGAAATCTAACCCTTAGCAGAGACCTTCCCTCCCCATCTCTTTCCACCAATCTGTCACCTGCAAGCTCACATACTTACAAGACACTCCCCACCTCACGGCAGCTGCTTCTTCTCCGGACTAGAGCACCCATCCTGACCCGAGGTCACAGGACATCAGGCTAGATCCCCGGAGGGAGTCTAAGCAAGGCTTGGTGGCAGAGGCAGGCTTGTACAGACCTTGGTCTACCTCCCTCCCCCGAAACCCTTTCCTAGGCCCTTTTCCCCCAACTCAACCTGCCCTTCTTGCCCCTGGGTCCTCTCTCCCCTCCTCTCCTTTGTTTTCAGCCACTTCGCAGCCCTTCCCCAGCCTCGGTGGCCGTACCCACAAGGCCTCCCTTGCCTCGCTGGCGGGTTTCGCTCTGCCTTACCGGCTCCCGGCTCAGGCGCGCTCCGCCTGCTCCTCACATCCACACAGCTGCGGCGAGGAGGAGGAAGGGAGGGCAGCGCGCGGATGGATCCGAGACAGTAGATTTGGTGTCTGCTCGCAACTCCCGGGAAACTCTGCCCTAGTGCTCCCGCCCCTCTCCAACTAATCCTCCGCACGGCAGGGCCGAGAGCCCTCCTTCGCACACTGCCCCTTCCCTTGCCGAAGTGTTGACCCTGGCTATTTAACCGCTACACCTAGCTTCCCCTCATCTGGAGTTATCCAGCACTCAGTTGCCTTTCAACTACCTCTTGCTACCTCCTGTCCCCTCCCTCTGCGGTCCCTGTAGTAGCAGTGGCAGTGGCGGGTGGCGCTGGGGACACCCCGGATCAGCCAGCACAGTCTCCCTCCACCACAGCCCGGTGAGCCGCGGGCTCCAGCAGGCTAAGAGGAGAGTTAATCATTACTTCCCCACCAACACTCAGCCACCCTTAGACTCTCTCACCCAGGCTCAGAGGAGGAGGGGGCAGATGGCCCGGAGGAGACCGGCTTTGCCCAGCCAGCCTCAGCAGGCCTTCAAGGGATGGTTCTCTTTTCGGTGGTCTCAGCACCCACTTTGAGTCCTCGTTTTTTCACCTCTTCTCCCCTCCCTCTGCCTCCTCTTAGGCTCTGCCCACTGTCACATCTATACTCGGTCTTTGGCAAGTTGACTGCAGGTTTGGGGAGGACCAACTCTCTTTGTTTGGAACCGGATAGAATGGGATTTCCTTCCCCAGCCTCTGCCAAAGGTTTTGTTGTTGTTTTGCCCCCCCCCCCCCTGTGATCCATAGGGGACCGCGCCTCGGGTCCCAATTAACCCGATGGTTGGGGATGTGGGTGAGAAATTGAACTGATCTAGTGATTACAGTAGACTTGGGGTGGGGATGGGGAGGCGTTAAGGAAGTAGGATTGGAGGAGTGGCAAAAGAGATGAAGAGAAACCTGGATGGGTGTGGTATAGTCAAAAGGGAAGGGGCAGGAGTGAGAAAAGAAGTATTAGAGGAAGGAGAAGCAGTAGGAAAACCAGGGACATCTATGGAGTAGGAATAGGATGGAAAACACCCCCACCCCACCCCGTTCTGGCAGCCTGCAAGCTCAGGTTCCTCCCTTCCCTCTTTGTGGCTGTCAGATGTTCAGAAAACTGGACTAGTACACCTTCCTCTATTATAGAAATGTCTGCCTTTCAAGGTGTCCACTGATGGGCTCCATAGTGGACAAGTGTAATTATCCCCATTTTACAGGCGAGTAAACTGGGGTCTACAGAAGTAAAGGGAGTATGCAGGCAGAGTCGACTTCTCCTTCCTTTAGACTGTAGGGTGAATGGTTGCTTTAGTAGTCCTTCATGAGTGCTTGGGGCTAGTATTATGCAGGTCTGAGGTAGGGGTCAGATTATCCAGCCTGATTTTGGGATCTCCTTGATTCTCCCCCTCCCCCCAGCTTTTCCTCTTTGGTCATAATTCTCCACTCCTACCCCGCCCCATGAGCCTGTTGGCCATGTTTTGACTATTTTTTAACCCCCCCTCCCAGTTCAGTGGTCCACAGGCCGCCACCTGGCTGACCCGTGCCAGTATGAGGCCCCTTTGGTGGCCAAGTGGTTTGCATTGTCATTGCTCCTCAAAGGGGCTGTGAAGGGCCTGAGAGGTTGCTAGGTCCTCTTATGAAGGGAAGCAGGGTTAAAGGGAGGAGGGGCCAGAAAGGATAAAGGCTCAGCACGTGCGCACCGCCTCATCAGGACCAACCGACCAGGCGGGCGGGGCCAGCTGGCAGTCAGGACCCCCGGGATTCTTGTGGGGTGTCCAAATATTGGGAACAAAGGCGGGAAAAGAAGAGAGCAGGAGGGAGGGAGAAAGGGAGAGCGCGAGGAAGCAGAAATTAGGGGGGTCTTAGATGAAAAAAAAAAGTAGCTTTAGGGAGAATGTGCTGTGGAGTGTGAAATTGCAGCCCACGGTGCTCCATATTGTACCAGAAGCTCTTCCAAAAAAAAAAAAAAAAAAACCTCCAATGTGACCAGAAAGCGGGCTAGGCAGGGGGAGGGGTGCGGGAGGGGCCTGGCGGGAGCCGGCCAGGCAGGGCAGGAGAGGGGCCTTGGAGCGGTCACCCACTGCCAGGAACCTGGACGCCTAGAGTACGCCCTCCAAGGGCCCACTCGGAGGGCAAGTGGCCCGCGGGTATGCGACCTAGAGTTTGATTGTAAGAACTTTTTTCTTTGCTTTTTTGTTGGTGGAGATGGTGAGTTCCAAACGGAAAGGATGCTGAGCTGCCTAACAGTTTCTCAGCTTCGCTTTCTCCCTCTTTCGATCCTGCTTTCCTTTCCTTAGGACCAGTTTTGTTTTGTTTTCATGTCCCTTCATTCTAAACAGCCCCCCCCCCAACTTTAATGCATTTAATTTGGTCTGCGCTGTAGGGAGCATTTCCTAGGGAGGTACGCTTAATTTCGGAATTTCTAATCCCCCTCCCTCAGAGCTAAGGCCATAGCTCCCCACGCTACTCCCCGGGAGGTAGGGGGAGAAAGACAAGCAGGGCTGGGGGGGAGGGGCACAGCTGGATGCTTCACTGCAGCGGGGGTGGGGGGGTGGGGGTGCTTGCCAGGTCCTCGGTGACACAGCCACCTTCGAGAACTGCTGGAGACCCTGTGCCTAGTGATGGGGTCAGGATCCTGTGAGCAGAAGAGAGGAAGTCACACACACACACACCAGCAAAAGAGTAAAGAAAGGGGTCCTGGGTGAGTGGGGATAGAATCTGTCTGCTCTTTACTTATGCACGATCTGCCCAGAGATGCATTAAAATCTGGGGTATAAGTCACACGAGGCTTGGGACACCTTTGCATAAGTATATACAAGAGGGCCTTCTTATCACGAGCGCAAGCCTCCCGCACACCTAAACACTCTCGCAGAGCAAGCCCACTCTAGCGGAGAACCAGCTCGACCCTAGGCTTTTGGAAAGGAGGTAGTAGGAGTGGGGCCGCCAGGCGCCAAGCGAGCATGGCAGAGGTGGCAGCAGAGAAGGCGAAGGAACTGAGATCCACAAGGAAGATTTATTGGGCAGATCAGATGCACAGAGGCGACTAATGAAGCAAATCCCGAGATGGGTATCAGAGCAACTCCCCAAAAGTTTATTTGCCTTTAAATTTCCGCAGGGAGGCGGGCGCCTTGTTTGAAGTGTAAATGCCCCTAGGTTGGGGGGGGGTGTTGAAGGGCTGCTTTGAAAACACTAGAGAGAAAAGGTTCATTTAGAGTCAGATGAGGGAAGAGCAACCAAGCCTGACAGGTCGAGCCCTGGCTGTGTTTGGGGTTGGGTTGTTGTCTTTCTTTTTCTTTCCTCCCTTTCCTCTTCTTTCTTCTTTTCTTTTTCTACTCTTTCCCCTTCTGTTAGGGCCCATAGAAGAAGAAAAAGAACAGGAAAGGGGGAGTCAGAAGGAGAGGCCATCTGCAAGTCAGCCCTTCATTCTGAAGTCCAAAGAGAGGGCTGTGCAGAGGCTAACGCGCTTCCAAAGCAGCAGGATAGATCGCCTTTTGGTTATCTAGACCCAGAAACCGGCTGGAAAGCTAACAGGGAAACTGGAGGGGGCGGGGTGTCCTAGGAGCAAGGACAGAAAGCCTGAGCTTTCTGGAGCTACGGAGAAATTAGACTATCACTAGTCCTCATTCCTAAGAGGATGTATGTGACAGGTACTTGTGTACGTGCAACTTCAAAAGTGTTTTATGAATTGACTTGTTAGTTCTCTTTACAAAATGTAAAGTCCGACCCCACTCCCATCCTTATGGGGAAATACCCATTGTCTATGTTCACATTTCATAGGACGTGAAACATGAAACTACATTTCAGTTCTAGAGGACTCTGGATCTCTGTTGGAGTGAGGGGTTTTGTTTCCTTAACAGACTTCCCAAGGCGTAACTTATGCACACCCAACAAGAGTTCCTTTATGAACTCTTCTGAATGCGCCCCACCTCAAATTCTGGACTGATTGCTTCTTCAAAGGAAGCTAAGGCTACTGCGGTTACTACCACCCGAGAGGTTGAGAGGTTCTGGCTCCCCAGTATGGGAGCTGACCCTTTTAGGCCAAAATAACTCTGTTTCCACCTCCCCCCTTCTTTTCTGTTCCCTATGCGAAGTTGGTGCGTGTTGCTGGGGTTGTGAGGGTGTGAGATTTGGCCAAAGCAAACCCGGGAGCGCCATCTACAGGCCTTGAAAGGAAGGCATTGGCTTTCCTGGCAGGACCCCTGAGCCTCCTAGTCTCCTGCCCACAGGAACCTAGTCCTCAGCCCAAAGGAAGCAGGGGACAGGGTAGTGGTGGGCAGATGGAGAGGTGGTTTATTTTTATTTTTATTTTTTAGTTTCTTACTTTCCAGTAGTTATTCTGCAATTGGATTAATCTAGTCGGGAATTTCCAGGAGACAGGGCAAAGGCCCAGATCCCAACAGACCCAGCTCCCCTTGGAATGGAAAGCTCAGAATCCGGTGTAGCTGAACCTGGCCTGAAACTCACCCAGAATGTGGGCGGTTCTAAATGCCCGGTAGGAGTCAGTCTGAGATGGGCTGAATCTAGTGGGTGCTTCCCCCAACCCCATCTACTGCCGAGGCTTTTTGGCTATAGGGACAGGGGCACTGTCTGCACTCAGTGCCCTTCCTCTGGGCTGCAGGAGCTGCAGACAACGCCAAGGAGTCTTGGGTCCGCCGGGCAAGAAAGCTGTTTCTCAGCTTGAGCTTCCTGGAGCCGCCCTTTCTCAGACCCAGGGAAGCCTGGGAGGAGGGAGCGAAGGGGGGGGGTGTTAAAACATCAGCTGAAGTGCCAAGATGATTTATGAGACTAGGGAAAATATTTCATAAAGATCTCCTGGATATTCTGTACTTAACCAGTTAGGAGACAAAGGGCTTCTCTTGCCTAGTGCGTGCGAGAAGACCCCAGCGAACAAGGGAGCGAGTACGGGCCAGGCTGCAGAGACTGGGCCAGCGGCTCCGGTAGGAGCCAGGCCAGGCCGGCGTGCTGCGCCAGCTGCGCTCGCTCGGGATCCGCAGAGCTAGCGGCGGGCGGCGCTCAGTAGCGTTCATAGTCTCCTCTTCTCCCCAGCCGGGGAGAGAGAACGCCTTGGTCCCGCCTTAGGCTTCTGCAACCCCTGTCGCTGCCGCGGACAAGCCACTGCGCACCGTCTCCCGGCACAGTCCTTTCCCTAGCTACCCGAGGGTCCAGGCGCCAAGTTTCCTGGCTCTCCTGCTATCCGCTGGGTCCCACCAAGGCAGGTGGGTTCTAGCCAGAGGCCTTTAGCTTGATTCCAAACCAGGCGTCTGGACTGCCCAGACTCCGGGGAGGGGGTGCGCGCCACCGCGTGTGGGACGGGAGGGGACAAACTGCTGGGCACTTTGCCCCGGAATGAGAATCAGGCGTGCGTGGATGGGAAGGTACCACAGGAGGAAAGGGCGAAAGGGAAGGACCAGAGGGAAAGGGAGAGAGGAAGGAAGACACAGGGAGAAACGGAAGGGAACTCAGCGCAAGGGTAGCCGAGTTAGGACAGGGGCTGCGGACTCGCGGACGTCTGGGATCTGCGGGCATTGGCCGGTGGATGGCAGGGCTGGGCGAGTTAGGACTGAGAGCCTGGCTTCGGAGTGCCGCGCGCTCGGAGGCCCTCTGTGGTTGCCTGAATATTCATTAGACTGGCCGCTCTTTATCCTTATCTAACGTTTATCTTCTCGGCAAGTTTCGTTTCTCAGTGTAGTTTTAATCCGGGGCTCCCATTCCTCCTCCCCCTGGCCCGCTCCTCACCCTCCCTCTTCCTTCGCCCGCTGCTCCCTCCCGTTTTCCCCCCTCCCTGGCCCTCCCCTCGCCGGCACCGGAGTGACAGGCGCGGGGCCCTCCTTGCCGAAGCTCGGGGCTCCGGCGCTGGCGAATCACAGAGTGGTGGAATCTATTGCCTTTGTCTGACAAGTCATCCATCTCCCGGCGCGGGGAGGAGGAGGGGGTCTGGAGGGGGCTTTGCAGCTTTTAGAGAGACACACACCGGGAGCCCAGGCTCCAGTCTCCGGCCGAGTCTTCTTGCAGCCGCAACCCACCTGGGGCCAGCCCAGCGCTGCGGGCGCCGCTCGGCTCCTAGGCTGCCTCCCTCCCTCCTGGCCCTTCGGCCGCCGCGGCGTGCGCCTGCCTTTTCCGGGGGCGGGGGCCGGCTCGCACGCTCCCCTCCCGCGGGCGCCCGCTTGGACATCCCGGGGATTGCTACTTCTCTGCCAACTTCGCCAACTCGCCGGCACTTGGAGCGGCCCGGCTCCCCTCCTGGCGCCCTCGGGCCGCCCCCGCCCTGAGCTCTCTTGGTTCAGAGCCTCTCGGACCACCCGGTTCCAGGGGAGCTGAGTGAGCCGTCTTCCCTACCCGGCCTCAGCTCTGGCCGCAGCTGGCGCGCGAGCCATGCGCCCCGAGTGCCCCTTGGTCCAGCCCGTCGCCCGGGGGCTGCGTTGCTGACTGTCCAGCCGCGTGCCCCAACGGTGGCAAGTTGCAGCCTCTGCGGTCGCAAACCCCAGCGGGCCCGGAGGAGTCCCGGCGTGGAGCGCGGCGCGGCGCCCCCCGCCCTCGCTTGCCCCCCAGCAGCCGGGCGCCCGCTCACTCTCCCTCCCCCACCGTCCCTTCCTTTTCTCCTCAAGTCCTGAAGTTGAGTTTGAGAGGCGACACGGCGGCGGCGGCCGCGTTGCTCCCGCTCCTCTGCCTCCCGATGGATATGCACTGCAAAGCAGACCCCTTCTCCGCGATGCACCGTGAGTACCGGCGCCCGGCTCCTGCTCGGTTCCAACCCCATGTAGCCCCTGCGCGGTCCGGCCCCCTGCGCTCAGGTCTCACCCTAGAGGCCACACTGGCTTTTCCCCCGGTCTCTCCTTTCGTTCTTTCTCTTACCTAGTGTTTCTCACGCCTTTAGCCACTGTTCTGCTTTTTGCCATGCCATACTTACGGTTCTGCCTGCCTTTCTACCTTCCCTAGTGTCTCACCTCCCTCGGCTCCTTCCACCTGCTCCTCCTTACCTCTCGGGATCCATAATCCTGGGCCCAGGTTCCAGCCACCCACCCCCTAGTCAGCCTTTGCCGTGGACTGAAGGACTAATTGGCAGCAGTTTTCAGTCTGTTCTCTCTCTCTCTCTCTCTCTCTCTCTCTCTCTCTCTCTCTCTCTCTCTCTCTCTCCTCCCTCCCTCATCTCTACCTTCCTTAAACTTTGAGTTTTGGGTAATCGTGAGGAGGCTCCTAGTTTGGGCAGCCTTGGTGTCAGGACAATTGTGCCTAAGATCCTGGGGGTGTGACCCCCTTCTGAGCCTAAGCTCTCAGTGCCTCTTGTTCCCTTCGGGCTTAGTTAAGGCTTCCTGGGGGCTGCTTTGCTACATCCCACCTTTTCTCCCACCCTCACCTCTTCCCCCTCTTTCCCTTCCTAGCTAGGAACAGTAGGAACAGGAGAGTGGCAGGAGAAGGTGGTCACTTTTTTTTTTTTTTAAACTTTGCCCAGGGAAGTGATCGTTCTAAAAAACAATGAGAGATTTTGAGAAGACATCCAAGTCAGGGAGAGAGGTGATAGTAGAGCTGTCCAGGCCAGCAGCACCTGGATGCTGTGCACTCGAGAGACTTCCTTGCCTGTCTCCACTCTCTGTAGAGGACCATTCAGCCAGCGCCCTGGCCAGGGGGTCAGCAAGAATGATATAATCAAAGGGAAAGAACAAAAGAAAGACAAATGCCAAGGCTGAGGAGAAAGGAAAGAGAAATCAAACCAAGAGGGGGCGAATCAAGGAAAGAAAATTAAAAGGATGTTGGGGAAGGGAAATAAAAAAAATAGGAATAGAGGAAATATCGTAATGATATTTGAATGCATCTAATTCATAACGGGTCTTTAGCTCTGAAAACTATTTGTCAGGTATCTCCCCTTGCTTAAAAAAATAAATAATATTCCAAGTAGAAAATCCCTCCCCATCTATAGATTAATAATTAATGATAATTTGTAACTTTCCACAAGCTAACTTTTAGACCTAGCCTGATTTGTGCTTTAAAACGCGATCCAAGAGGGAGCTGTGTTTTGTTTCCTAAGCACATATTGAGCTTCACGGGACGATTAAAAAACAAAACAAACTCCTGCAATAAAATATAGTTCCCTAAATAATTTCTAGGTAAAGGAAACCCAAACGCGAGACTTCGAGCCGCTGCTAATCTCTCAGTCGGCCGGGAAGCCTCGCTCTTTTTCGGAGGGAATGAAGCAGAGTCCACACGCCGGTTCACCCAGGCGGCCGGTCTCTGCCTCGGCCCTGCTGCCTCTGCAGAACTCGGGGATTTTTAAGGATTGCTCCTGGACCCGCCAGCCGGGGTCAGTGACGGGGAACCACTTCGAAACCCTAAGGGGAGAAAAGCGAGCAGAAGGTGGTCGAAGGAAGGGAGAGAGGCTCTGCGCGGGCCGGCGAGGCGGCCGACTAGCGGGCGAGCAGCTACAGCCCGGGTCTGCGCCAGCGGCAGTTGCGCATTCTAGGCCTGGTTCCGCACAGATCCTCCGCAGCCCATCGGCCCTGAACTCCAGCGGTGCCCGGTTGCAATCCCCACCCCATAGATTAGGGCAGAGGGGCCGGGCCCGGAGCCCGGTGAGGCTGAATTATTCATCTTTAATCTGCCCGCAGCTGCCGCCTTTTCATGCCGGTAACGCGAGTTCTCCCGGGGCCTAAATTATTGATGGTCCGGGTTTGTAGGGAGCAGGGGAGGTGGGGGGGAGTGGGACCAAAGATGGGGAGACCATGGGGATGGGGGTTGTAAGATAAGAGGTTCTGGCCTCCCGGAACCATTCGATTAGAGGCCTCTGTCCAGGGGTTTCTTCTCCCAAGCTTGATTTGATCTCCCTATAAAAAGATGGGAGAGATTTAAAGAGGGCACGAGATGCGCCCGCTTTCTCCGAAACTAGCTGGAGGCCATGGGGCAGTGGCTGCAGGTTGCAGTCCTTGTCTGGCCTGACTCTGCTGCTAGAAGTCTCTGCGGCTGGGTTGCTGAGTAATAGCGGCTGCAGGTTAATCGCTCTAGGTGCAGGATTTCTAGGCTGGCTGCTTTAGGCCGTAGAAAATGGGGCACCCGGCAGCGGCCTTGAGCCTGACACACGGTGGCCTTCTTGGCTTCCAGGTTGGACGGGAAACCAGGGGCTCTGCTCTAGCCGCCAGAGCATCCGCCCTTACTGTTGGGTTTGGTAGGCAGCTGCCGAGGTCTGAGAAAGGTCAGAGGGTCCCGAACTGGCTTAGACTGGCAACGCGGAGAGCCGGAGTCCTAAGTCCGCAGGTGCAGTCCCTACCATGCCACCTTCGGGGGAGGCTGTGGCGGGAGGCTAGCCTTGTGCAGCAGGGTAGGCAAGCGAACCCCAGCAGCCGGGGTTTTCCAGTGGCTGCCGGGAAGAGCGAGACTCTTCTCTGCCTCACGGTCTCTGAGCGCAGCCGATCCGAACCACCACCTCTTCTGCCGCTCCTTATCTACCTGGATTTCTTTCCACCATAGACATTAGAGGTGCAGAGGGAAAATATTGTTCAAAACACCTGAAGAGCAAAAACATAAAGGGAAGAAAGAACTCCTGATAAAGACAAAATGAAAAACAGGAAAAGAGGAAACAGTATGATTACAAACAGTATGATTACAGTAGGTACAAGGGGAGAAGGAAGAATTAGGCAGCGAAGGTGAAAGGGATGTGTTTGGCTTTAGTCTCTCCCTTTATGCTGAAGACTCCGCTGAGCTGAGTCAAGAAGACCTCGACCCTCCAAATCCCTCTGGCTCCCAGCCCTTGTGAAACCCAAGCCGCGCCAAACCTGCGGCTCAGGCGGGTTCCTAGTCCGCAGCCGTGCTGTCCCCGGCCCGGTCCTTCCTTTCCTCACATCTCTACTGTCATCCCCATTAACATTCTTTTCCCTTTGTCGTTTATTCCTCTCCATTTTTCAGCTCTGCTCTCTCTCCTGGCTTCTCTACTCTTCCCTTGCTTTCTCCTTTGCGGCACACTGGTGTGAGAGGCGGGTTCTTCCCTAGCCCAGCTTGTGCGAGCTTACAGCTAGCAGGGGTTCTGATAGCGAATCCTCTATCCTGACCGCCCACCAAGCCACCTTTCTCCCCGAGTCCTGGGATATGCCCCTTAGTTTTGCCTGCTCATTTCGCACGTGGCGGGCCTCGGACCCTGACTAATGGCCGGTCCCTGCTGTGTGTGGGGTGTTGTGTTTTTTTCTTGTCTCTCCCCAGCAGGGCACGGGGGTGTGAACCAGCTCGGGGGGGTGTTTGTGAACGGCCGGCCCCTACCCGACGTGGTGAGGCAGCGCATCGTGGAGCTGGCCCACCAGGGTGTGCGGCCCTGTGACATCTCCCGGCAGCTGCGGGTCAGCCATGGCTGTGTCAGCAAAATCCTGGGCAGGTGAGGGCCGGGTGCTGCCTCCCTTCCCAGCTGAGGTTTTAGTTAAAAGGTGCCAGACAGGAAAGAAAGGAAAGGGCTTGAAGGATCTAAAGGGCTGGCTTCCCCAGAAGGGTGGAAGGGCGTTCAAGTAATGGCTGGGACTTGGAATGAGGGTGGAATAGGGTCTGGCCAGCGTAACCCAGCTCCTGTGACTTCCAAGAGAAGGCAGCTACATTCAGAAAAGGAGGTACCCCCCTCCAGCTAATTAATGTAGATGGGGTTGGAGGAAGAGGGTCCCAAGATGAGAAAAGGCAGCGGCGGCAGCGTTGGGAAGACTGCAGGAGGGTCCAGGTTCCATAGGAACACAGCTGTGCTTCAGGTGGGGTCAGCTCACCCAGCATGGGTCCTCTGCTTCCCTCGTGGAAGAGCAGCCTTTCAGTCCCAGGGATGCCTACTCTAGCCACTGTCCATCATACTCAGCCACTCTGCCTGTTTCAAGCATCCTCTGGAGTCTCTGCTCAGCTACACAGGGCCTTTTTCCCTTCACGCTGATGCCTAGGGAGGGAGAGCGGCTTAGCAGCTCTGGAGCTTGCAGCCCCCCTGCCCTTGCCACCACCGGCTTCTTGCTGACCCCGACGGCCTTCCTGGCCCAGGTACTACGAGACTGGCAGCATCAAGCCTGGAGTGATTGGTGGCTCCAAGCCCAAGGTGGCAACGCCCAAAGTGGTGGACAAGATTGCTGAATACAAGCGACAGAACCCAACTATGTTCGCCTGGGAGATCCGTGACAGGCTGCTAGCCGAGGGCATCTGCGACAATGACACAGTTCCCAGCGTCTCATCCATCAACAGGTGAGCAAAGCCCCCCATGGGCCTGGAGGGCAGGACTTCAGTTCCCTACTCCTGCCTGTTGGGCTCCCCCACCCCAGGGCTTCTCTTGGCTCTTTGTCCAGTCTCCACCCATCCTTTCCAGCTCCCAGCCTGAAGTCCTTTGGGCATGGTAAATAGACCTGGGAGGTAGAAGTAGACAGACCAACAGACAAACAGACAGACCGACAGACAGCCCTTTCCAATTCGGAGCTGAGTTTTCCCTGCCAGGCTTCTCCCGCCGGTGTCCTGGAAATGAATCCAAGTGTTTGTGGTAATTAAGACTCCAAGATTACCCGCCTCGGGATCTAGAGACAATCACAGCCCATAGCAAAGTCTTTAAAATGACCACTGTCTATTCACCGCCTCCAAAGAGAGTTTTTCTTTCTAAAGTCATGTACCCTTCCCCAGGGGCAGCCAGAATCCTGGCTCCTTTACCCTTTCAGCCAACTTCCACAAAGCTTGCCTCCCAGGAGCCCAGGTCTCGCTAGCCAGCTCCAC
Organism: Mus minutoides; assembly: GCA_902729485.2. Classification (NCBI taxonomy): domain Eukaryota; kingdom Metazoa; phylum Chordata; class Mammalia; order Rodentia; family Muridae; genus Mus; species Mus minutoides. Next base: position 2,100,633 of record LR749594.1, on the reverse strand, counting down.
ACAAATTTCCGGCCCAGAATCACTGGCATCCAGGTCTACAGAGCAGATGCCAGCCACCAGCCAGGACTTGGCAGAGAATAGAGGAGCTGGACCAAGGGCCGGGATGCCAGGCAGGGAGTGAGAGTTGGGTCCCTGTGGCTGACTCCTGGGAGATGTTCCCGCTCACCTGTCTTGAGGCTAAAATCTTTTCCATAATGATAGGTTCAAACACTGGGACCATGTGGGCTCTACTTAGTTCAACTTGCAGGACACCTAAACTTCTTAATTCCCAGGTCACTCCAATCTGGGGTCTGGGAAACCACATGCTTGTGCTTTATGCAGATGTACCTCATCCAGTGTGTGCCAGGGTATCTCTCTGGGGTGACTCCAGAGCACTCAGGCAACACCAAAGCTCTCAAGCCCAGACCAGCTTCCTAACTGCAGAACTGCAGCTTTGAAAGTTGTATGTGGGAGACTTTGGACTGCAAAAGTCACACTCCAGCCAGAGTCAGGTGTCCACTTCTCAGACACCCCCAAATCAAGAGGCAGCTAAGAGTTTCCCCCTCTGTTATTCTTCCTACGCTTCAAAGGCTCATTATCAGAACAACTAATAATTCAGATGGTGCCTCTTTCTGCCCTAGCATCACCTACCTTTTATTTTAATCCTTTGCAAATGATGTGGAATTATCCCAAATCATCCTGAAAACAGCAGGTAAAATTAGCTGGTAGAATGTACCTTGGCTAAAGAAGATTCCCTCTGCCACACTCGTGCTGTAACGGGCGGCAAGGCGACCCCAGAAATTATCCCAGTGTGTGCCATTTGTATTAAAATGGTTATTCCGTTATGAACAGGGTAACATAATACTGATCAGCTAATTATACACCCTCCGAAACCCTCCAGCTTCCTGGGCCTGGCTCAGCCAGGTACTGGAAATGTGCGGCTGTTTGACATTCACTTTCCAAAAGAGCTGGAGATAAACACAGGGTGGACTGAGAAAGCGATAAGCATTTAAAAATCAAGAGGCTGGCGAGCTTGGGTATCGAGGCAGGCGGCAGGGGTGGCAGTGGATGGGGATGGGAAATGACACTTCTTTTTTTTTAAATTTTCCTGCTTTTTATTTTTCTTTTCCCCTTGAGCCACCTCATGACTTTGTCTGTGGTCCTTGCAATGAGTTAGAGCTGAGTTCTTTAGAGAACAGTAGCTAAGCCAAGAGTGGCCAGGATGAGGAGTAATGTCACCGGGCTGGGTGGTGGTGCTCTGGGGACTATTTTGGAGATACCTTCATTGTCTGTGATGGGAATCGCAAGCTTTGGGAGAGCCCAAGACAGATGACAGAGTTTCAGAGGTTTGCTTCTTTTGAGTGGGGTGTGCTGGCAGCCCTGCCTGGCACCCTCCCTGGTTGCTCCCATCTAGCACGTATCCACGGATGGCTGGGCTATGTTTAAAGCTGGTTTAGGTACAAGTTTGAGAATGTTTCATCCTAAAACATAGAGCACAGAGGACAAGTGACCCTTACATCAAACTTCAGAGGTCTGAAGGTTCGCCTACCAAACTCGAAGAAAGTAGACTAGCTGGCAACCCATGTGATGAGTATTAGGGAAAGAATGGGCCCAACCCTGCCGGCTCTGAGAGTCACAGAGACTGTTGGGAACAGGATCCTATTACTAGAGGTACATATAGGCTTCCTTTGGGTGTGGAGATAGAGTCACTTCTGGGTAGGCATGGCTGAAGGTAGAAGGAGCATAAGCCGAGGAACAGGGAAGCCACCAGCAGCGTGGGCAGCCCCGGCTGTGTGGTTAAGCTTGCTTTGTCAATAGGATCTATCAGGGTATTTTTAAATTTTGCTTTGGGAAGAATCCTCCCGTGGTTGATACTTCGGAAAGATTGGTTGGGACTTCCCAGAGTGTCACTGGGACACATTTGGACATCAGTGTTATTCTGGTAGGTGCTCTGCTCTCAAGGGAAAGGTTCTTCTGGAGCCAGGTTCCACACAAATGCTTGATAAAGGTGTGGCATTTCTGCTGGTGATGCTTGTCCCAGGAACTCCGGCCTTTCTGTTTTTGAGAATTTTTATTCACCGCTAGAAGGATCTGGAGACTGACCTGTATATAGAGAGTGGTGTGCTCTGGAAAGTGGGCCGTGCCTGAGTTCAGAGCTTTGGGGATGGTAGGGTGCCCCTCTGTGTTGCTGTTATCGCTGGTATGTATGTGTGTGGTTATGCGTATGTACACGTACATACATGTCCCAAGTAAGGGTGCCCAGGAGCCAGGATTGGCAAGAAAGGAAGTCTACAACCTGCTCACCCACCTGAGCCAAAGGTTTTCATCTTCTCCTCCCCCAAACAGATGCTGTCGCCGCACTTGAAATATGCTGTTATGGCTATAAACTAAATCGCTCTTCATGCTTTAAAAAATGGTTTTGGCATTCTCTGATCCCGCCACGATAAAGCTTTGGCTGTCCAACCTGAGTTCTCCCCCTGGCAAATCCTCATAGAAATGCCTCTCCAGGCCGAAGGTGTGGTAGGGAACCATCCACATCTGGAGACCACTGGCTAAAGTCTTAGCTCTGAGCAGGTCATAGAACTTATTGAATCATTATAAATACTGGGCTCCTTAGTGTGGAGATGCCAGCTCTTCAGCTAAATAGCATCTCTGTTGGGGACACTGTAAATAGGTAACTTGAGATTGAAACCTGGCATGGGAAATGACCTGAGGGTAGGGTAGAGATGGGAGATCTGTGTACCTAAAAAGGAGGCAAGTGCCTCATCGGGTTGAGTTATTGACAAGGCAGGAAGGATTGTCCTGATGATATCACCGATCTTCAGATTGGAGTGTTGCCTTGGGCAGTGTGGAGTGTAAAGCTAAGGCTACATCCTCAGGGGTGATCTCAAGCCAGCTGATGAACTTCTTGAGGCTAATCAATACTTTTTGGGGCCAGGGACTCTGTACTCTTAGATCTTTGCAGTGGACCCTTGGGGTTTGCCAATCACCCACCACCCTATATTCTGTCTTAGCCCGTTTGCCTTAAAGTTAGTACATACGTTCATCCTTGCTGTGGCAGCACTGGCTTCAAGAAGGCTGCAGGCTCAGTGTTGTGTTAAGCATTGACAGTTGGTGTCCCTCAGGTGTCCCCACTGAGTAATTCACCAGTGTTTGTCATTGGTCTGGCGGGAGAGTGGGCAGCGGTCTACCACTTGTCTTTCCAAGTAAGCTGATAGTTACTAACCATACCTATGGGAATTCTGGAGACTCATCCTAAACCAACACATCTGTTTCTGTCTCTGGAACTCAGACCTAGGTCACTTAGATTTGACTCTTGAACCAGGCTTGGCTCGGAAGCCAGAGCAGAGGAGTGGCATTGCTTGTCACAGCTCTAGGTTTGGTTGTCACTACTTTTGGTGTCAAGACAAGGAGCTAGGGTGGGTTCGTGAGTTATGAAAAAGACTTCATCCCAAAGAGGAATGAGAAAGATCAGGATAGAGAACATGTCTTAGGCTCTAGGCCTCAGGCAGGGCTTGCAAGTAGTTTCTTCTCTGTGGTTTCTGGCTCGCCATGCTTACCCATTTTTTCCCAGTGGGAGTCTCTGCTGTCCTTGTCACCATCCTTAGATAGGCACGTGAAACAGGTGTGGTCCTTATCATGTTTCTTGTGTTTTAATGCTTCACATTTCATTTTTGTTTATGTGTGTGCATGTGTGTGTGTGCATGTGCGTGTTGTGCATGTGTGCATGTATGTGCGTGTGTGTGTGTGTGTGTGTGTGTGTGTGTGTGTGTGTGTGTGTGTGTGTATGTGTGTGTGACACCTACCCCAGTGTTCATGGTGTTCATGTGCAGGTCAGAGGACAACTTGTAAGAGCCATTTCCCTCCTGGGAATAGAACTTTGAAGGCTATGATAGACTTCTGGGCGAGACTGTCTCCTGTTGGTTGGCTTGTGGTTATTCAGGCTATGGCTTAGGGTTTCAGTACTTGACTGCTTTGAGTTCCTACCTCAGCCGACAACATTTGAGAAGTAAAGATGAGGGGTTATCCTAAAAAATTAAAAAACTCCATGTTGGGTTTGGAAGGTGATGTAGAGAAGAAAAGAGAGGGGTAACCCCCAAATAAACAAAGTCTCAACTGTTCTGAGAACTCAATAAAACAATCACATCAAATATGAAGAGGCATAAATCTTGTGTCTGCACAGGTAACCTACTCGATTGCTTTTATTATCGCTCAGGCTGACTCCATTTATTACCATCCACAGCCCGGGCAAAGGAGACTGCGTGGAGGGTGGTCTCTGGTGCAATCCTATACCCTGAGAGGCAACAATCAGCCCATACAGCCAGGGATTTCGATGGGAGCCAGGAAGGGCCCATCTGTCTGCATGAAACCAATCAATAACTCTGTAACCAGAGCCCTTGTCACAGGGAAATGGACAACACAACAGTTCAATAGAGGGGCCACAAGGGGAATTAGCCAAGTGGAGATGGTGCCAGGCAGAAGGGAACAGGGTTCCTGGAGGAGAGACTGGGAAGGCAAGCATGGCAGGGCTCTGCATGCTTTTAGGCACAAGTGAGGGTCTGCTGTGCAGTCAGTCTTGGGAAGGAGAGGCAACACTGGATGTTTGGAGTGGAGGGACAATGTCCTAGATGACAGCTGGGAAGTGGCTTGTGATGCTCAAACAGTGGTTCCATTGCCAACACAATGGGATAGACTTGAGGGGCTAGAACATTCTTAGCTTTAGTCAGAAAAGCAGCTGTGGTCATTCTCCCCAGGGTGTGCATTCTGGAGAAGGAGTTCCCAGAGGGGACAGAGGCCCAGCTTCTCAGACTCCTCAGCAGGACTGATGAAGGAACGCTTTAACGCAAGGGCCCAGCGTCTATTCCCAGCTTCCTTGAGCTGCAGACCTGGCTATTCTGCAGGGCCTTAGAGCTCAGGGCTCCCCTGAATCCCTCCTTGATGTCATACAGTTCTTCCAGTGAGAGGAGAATGTAGACATTAAGAAGACGTAACTTTCCATGTCCTTAAAAGAATCCAGTAGATGGGGCCCATCCAATATGCCAGCTTTCTAGATTCTTGATGTCTCTTCATACCTCCTGCCCTGTCCGACTAAGTCTCCAAAGCTCAGGTTCACAAGGTAGAGGCAGCTACAGCCAATGAATCACTCAGAGAACACAGGAGGGTTCCCGAGACCTGAAGACCAGAGCCTCCCAACTGGTACCTAAGCAAGGGCAACCGTGGTTGGAGAGAAGTTACGCCTCCTGGATTATCTGTCTGCCACTGGACAGAGATGGTTTTCTCTTGTGGGTCACATTTTCTGGATCTGATACTATCAAGGTACAGTTAGAATTGTATGCAAAATGTATGTAACAATAGCATATAGGAGTAAAGGTTATTATCTTCTGTGTGGGAGACTGTGTATCTATGTCTACCCATATCTATTCTAAGATCCAGGGCTCTGAGGCCAAGAGAACAAAGGAAATGGTCCTCAGTATGGGACCTGCCATTACAGTGCAAGGCTGGACACCTTGTCCTTGGCTCAAGTGGTTAATCAGCAAGTCAGTCATTTGGCTTGTTACCTGCAGTGGCAACAGTCACAGAGTTGGCTAAAGATGATTGCATTTCATAATTTAGACCTGGGTTCAAGTTTTCCATCAAGTTTTGTTTGTGTTACAAATCTCAATAAGTCCAGTTAACCCCAATGCGAAGGCCTGGGCTGCCACGACACCCCCTTTGTGATGGAGACTTTTGTGATCATGTGTGCATCTTTATTTTGACACTTGAGCCCAAGCCCTCTTGCCTTGGCTAGCTAGGGACGAGTGATATCAGTAACCAAAACAATGCTCTTCCAGGTACATACTTTTCTCTAAAACTGTGATCTACACCAGGCATAGAGGTGCATACCTTAGATTCCAGGCAGATCTTCATGAGTTCAAGGTCAGCCTGCTCTACAGAATGATATCCTGTGTCAAACAAACAAGCAAACAAACAAACACCAACACCAACACACACACACACACACACACACACACACACACACACACACACACACACACACACACATGATCCAGGAAACCTTAGCTTATCTTCAAGCCATGGAATTATCACGACTTCTTCTTGTGTTTCTTTTTAAAAAAGATTTATTCATTTATTTTATGTATATGAGTGCTCTATCTGCATGTATGCCACATGCCAGAAGAGGATATCAGATCCCATTGCAGATGGTTGTGAGCCACTATGTGGTTGCTGGGGATTGAACTCAGGACCTCTGTAAGAGCAGTCAGTGCTCTTAACCATTGAGCCATCTCTCTTCTTGTGTTTCTTGAGGGACAATGTGATGAGAAGATATTTTGTGTTGAGAGAGAGAGAGAGAGAGAGGAAGAGAGAGAGAGAGAGCTAGTCTGGAGTTTGACTTTGGATGTGGGGGTAAGGAAAGTAGAACCCCGGGGGCTGGTGAGATGGCTCAGCAAGTAGGAGCACCCGACTGCTCTTCCGAAGGTGATAAGTTCAAATCCCAGCAACCACATGGTGGCTCACAACCATCCATAAGGAGATCTGGCTCCCTCTTCTGCAGTGTCTGAGGACAGCTACAGTGTACTTACATATAATAAAATAAAATAAATCTTTAAAAAAAAAAAGAAAGAAAGTAGAACCCCAAAATCCAGACTGGTACACACCAAGAGCAGTGATGGAAATGCAGGTAGCCACAAGGGTCACACGCCAGTATTCCTGGGGAAACTGGCAGGAAGAGGTGTATGGATGTGTACAGGAGCTGGAGGCATGAGCCCAGCCTACAGGCATTGATACAGAGATGGTTTTTATACTCTCCATTGTGTGAGTGTGCGTGTGCGCATGATGAGGTCTGAAGATGACTTTTGGGAGTTGATTCTATCCTTTTTATTCTACCCTTCTCCCACTTTTGTGCATAGTGTATGTGTGTATATGTGCATGTGCAGGCACACACATGTACACATACATGTGCACATGCACACATACATGTGCACAAGCACACAGGCCAAAAAGGTTAATGTCAGGAAACAGCCTCCATAGCTTTCGACCATATTCATTGATAAAAGGTATTCCATCAAATCCAGAGCTTGCTAATATGACTAGTTTTGCTAGCCAACTTGCTCCAGGGACCCCGTTTATGCCTCCTGGGCTAGTATTGCAGATGGGCCACGGCTCCTGCTCAGCATCATGTGGGTTTGGGGAATCTGGATCTGAATTCTCTGGATCTCAAACCTGTACAACAAACTCTTTACCCACGGAGGCATCTCTCCAGCCCCTCCCCCGATGTTGTAGGTTCTAAGCATTGAACTCAGGTTTTCAGGCTTGTATGGCAAGAGTCTTTACCTGGTGGGTTATCTTACAGGACTCCAAAAGACAAATTTTTAACCATTTTGTGCTAACCAAGTAAAGTGCATTTTGGGCCTGATTCTATCTTGGGCAGCAGTTGGCAGCCTCTGGTCTGTGTAACTCTACACACTGATCTCTGGTCTAGGAAAGAGCTGTGACCTCAAAGTAAGTGTGAGAGAACCAACTTTTCTCATACACCTTAATACAGAAGCTTCTGGGATGCCCATGGCAGATGGCAGAGCTCTTTCTAGCTGGAGGAGGAGTGGGTGAGTCCTGGATGAGGAAGGGTGTGTCACAGCAGGTGCAGACTAAGAGAGTGACAGAGGAGGTGAGAAGCTGAGAGGCTGGAGCGGTCTGGCAGCCTCCTTGGCCTGCATAGTATTTGGGGATGGAGCACAAGGCGAGAACAGTTGAGAAGGGAGATAGAGCACCACAATCTAAATAAGGGCATTTGGTCCCCTGAAACATCTTAGATGTGGTTAGAGAAAGCCAGTGCCCAGGGTAGCTGGTTGTTCTGGCTGGTGACATTCTGAGAAGCCCAGAGTTGACAAAGGAGAAAAGGAGAAGCCAGCTGGGGAGATGTGTCGGATGTGAGGGTGGGACAGAGGAAGTGACCTTGCAGGCAAATTCTCAAGGTCAGAGTTTCCTGGTCCTTTCTAAGAGTCAGCTATGGGAACGTGGACATGGTTCTGGCCACCTGCCCCTCCGCATTCTGCATATCCTGGCAATGGCTGTGCTGCCATTGGCAGGCCCAAGGAGAGAGAGAGAGAGAGAGAGAGAGAGAGAGAGAGAGAGAGAGACCAAGAAGAAGGCAGGGTAATCCCTGCTTTTTCGGGCTCCACAATGGGGCTCTCTAGAGCTTAGGGCCACGTTGCTCCAGACTTCCTGCAATGCTTGCTTTTAGGCAGGCCTGATCATGGTGAGCTCCCTCTGCAATGGAGCAGAGAAAGCTGGGGGGATGTGCCAGGCCATTCCTGGCAAGGTTTGCAGCAGGGCAGCTGGCTGGAAAGCGAGCAGTATTCACCTTGCAGGCACAGCAGAGAAACATGAGGAAGGATGTAGGGACTCGGAAGAGAGAGCAGGAATGATGTTAAAGAGCTCAAGCATATGATGGCTAGCTAGGACTGGGGATGCCTTTCCTGGTTCTGGTGCTCCCTTTTGGCCCTGAGATCTTTGAGGGTTCAGATGCCCATACCTGTAAGGCAAGGGAAGGAGCTCAGGAGGCTTGTTAACAGCGGTGGATCTGATGGATCACTGAGATGATCAGGCACACGTACTTTATTCTGACCCTTACTCTGCCAGCCTTTGTCTGACTTCCATGGTTCCTTGTGTTGTCCTCAGAGAATATGATGGGCCTCTGTGTGGCTTTGTTTTAGAGAATGTGTGACTGGTGGTTTCTAGCTATGCCTGGCTTTTATAGCCTGGGAAGTTGGCCTAGCATTGCAGGGACATCTCAGAAGTTAAGTCTTGTCAAAGTGAGAGCTGGTGGTCTGCTTATTCAGAAAGCTTCTGGTTCCCTGGACTGTTTGACCCCCCAAAGCAAGAACAATCCCTGGCATCATTTGGATAGTCTGCTTGTTTGGGGTGTTACTGAATGCTACCCAGAGGGCACAAGGTCAAAGGGACAGTAGATGTCCTGGTGGGTCAATAGCTAAGGATCAGGCCAGATCTACAAAGGGTTCTGACTGAATTAGTAAGCACATCTGTATCTCGAGAATGGGCCCACGTGACCGAGATCAGTGCAAACTGGCTCTGTTGGAGGCGAGCGTGTCACCTGCATGTGGCATTAGGTGAACCGGTGGCCATAGCGTTGGCTGTGTAACCTCAGAGGCAGCCTGTGTAGAGATGAGACCAAAGGTCAGGATGGCTATCGGCTATCATCGTGCGCCTGCCTGCCTGCCTGCCCGTCAAGGTCCTCCCTCCTCTGCGGGTTAGATGGATTGGTAGGCGAGGCCAATCTCTGACTGAAGAGTGAGGAGTTGATTCTGATTGAAGAGTGAGGAGAAGCTGATAAGATAAGAGAGGCCACCTTTCCTCCAGGGATCAACGGAGGTGTCATGTTCCCCACTCCTCTGCTGACTTCCACTTACTGTGACTGTCTGACTTCTGGGAAAGCCAAAGGGAAGGAGGTTCCTTCCCCCGTGGTCCTGGGAGGGAAAACCTGGCATATTCCCAGGTGAGAGAGAAAAGGCAGAAGAAGGAAGACAGCAGGTGAGAGGGGAGGGCCGGATGCCTTGACACTGGGTGTGGGGCCACAGAAAGATCCCGAGGAAGGGCAGCTGTGAGGCTTGCAGCTGGCCTTCTGGGCCTGGTGGTTGGTCTCCTGCAGAGGGCCCAGCTCTGGCTCTTGTCCAGTCCCTTCCAGAAACAGGGGTCACCCTCACTCTCTATCCGATATCCTCCAGCCCACATATAACATCTGCCTCTTCTTCCACTCCCTTTACCTCAACTCCTGACCTCAGGGAGACACTCCAGAAAGGTCATGCAGACTTCTTAAAAGATGACCTCTCAGGGTACGTAGAAAAAAGTTGAGAGGAATTCATTTCATGGCTAGTGGCTGGTTAGAAAAGGCGATTCCGGCGTACGGATGTGATAAATGTTAACTGAGCATTAATCGCATTAAAGAGGGCCCTATAAACTTTTCATTTCTAATTAAATTCGTCCAGTGATGCTGCCCAAGCGAGCACTCTGAGCCTTTGTTTATGTGGAAAATTAAAATGCAAATACAATGGGATTTATTTCCAGTAGAGTGATGCTCTGGCCCCTCTGGCTCCTGGGCCTGTCAGGCTAGGTGACTCTGCAGGTGCTGTCCACTGTGCAACAAATTTTTGTTGTGAAGGGAAAGGCCAGAGTTCAAGGTCAAATACAACTAGACATGAGGAGACATTACCGGAAGAGTGAAAGAGAAGAAAAGGCAACAGAGAACTCACTAATGTAGGAAAGCATTTTCTTGGATTTCTAACCTCCCTACTATAAGAATAGTACCCACCAAACAAACAAACAAACGCTTGTCTGTGAATAATGTCACCATAAGCCTCCCTTGCAATTGTGGGGAAAAAAAAGTGTGGGAGGGAGGGTTTGGAGGCATATACAAAACTGTTCCTCAAAGAACTCAAAGATGTCCACAGGAAAGGAAAGCCTACAGTCTGGCTTTCTCTCCAGTGCTTGGAGGGTCAGCTGCTATCTACATCATGGTTTTGCTGGGTCCTTCCTGCCAATTCCAAGTGGCTCTGGCACAGGGTAGTGGAGCATAGAAGCACACCGAGAAGGACATTGTGCATGCATGCCCGCACGCACGCACACAGCCTCTTACACATAAGAGAGAGCTGGTGGCTCGTAAGAACGAACAAATGGCCCCCACAAATGAGCCTTTTAGTACCGTGATCCCTTTGATGGAAGCAGGAACCCTTAATGCTATTGAGTGGAGCGCTCTGAGTTCCTGCTTACTAACACATAAATTAAGTTGAGAGGAGAGAAAAATCTAGGTAAGAAAAATCATTTGGGTATATCAGTTAGAGACACTGAAAAATAGCTATGGTGCGGCACAAGTAAGGGAGTTGTAAATAGCATTAAAACTCGAGAGGGAAAGGAAATAGGAGTAGGAGGGACATGAAAAGGCAGAGCGTTAAATCACAAATAGGGGCTTGTGTACAAAGTCTCAAACCAGATTTATACCAAGCTTTGCAAAAATCTACAGCCTGGACTGACGGTAGGTAGGGATCCCAGGTGCCTGAGTCCACAGGCCCAAGGCACCCTAACAGTGTAGAGAGAGGGCAGGCTGCTCACTGTGCTGGATTCTGGGATTGATCCATCCACTCCCCGTGCAGGAGTCTGATTGGTACGGCTCTGCAGACAGTCAAGGATACAGCCGCATGAGAGCCTTTAAAGGTCTTTAAGCACACGAGTCTCTTGTGAGCTGGATCCGTGTTTTAATGGTTCTCCAAGGTAGCAACCCTTTCCTGGAACACTGCCTACTTGCCTGAACTTTGCAACAACTGCTACCCCCGCCCTCTTTAGTCTGTTTTATTCTGGGTTATTCTTTTCCTCTTTAGTGTTCACTTGTATCTTGGGAATGCATGAGCACTTGCTGACAAGCAGGTTAATGACCATGGCAACGCCCAAACATCTGGAAGAAAATCAAAAGACTTTAGTCAATCATCTATGTTAGCTGTCCATAGGATGCCAAAGACCCGGTGATTTAGTATGTCCACCTGGTTGGTTGGCTTTCTCCAGTTTCATTCCAGCACAGAACCAGCATATCCGGGAAACACCTATTTATTTCAGAGGAAAATATTCTTGGAAGTGGTGGTTAGGAAGCATCTTAGATACACTGGGTTTGGTTTCTGATTTAAAGGGAGTCTGGGCCAGGCACAGGGGGAGCAGCAGTGTGTGTCTGGACATGCTCAGCCATTGGGTACACTGGAAGAGGCTCCATCCAAATGACTTTCAGCTGTCCATTAGGCCTGGCTTCCACTAGGAAAGCCATCTGAAAGCCCTTAATAGACACGAGCAGTCATTCGCCCACCCTTCCAATCACCCATTCAGAAATGTCTCGCTAAGCACCTCCTGTGTGCCCGGCAAGTCACATAAAGCTCCATGGTACAATGCAAGAGGGGAGCTTCAGGGAGAAATTGCCATATTTTGACTCTGGCTAACCTATCTTTTCTGTACCTCAGTTTCCCTTGTCATATAAGTTCGGGATAATCATTTAACTCTCTTATAGGCTCTCATGAGGGTTAGATGAACACACCCACACACACACACCACCCACCATAAATCTACTTAGAATTGCAACTAGCCAATATTAAGGAATCAATACATGTACTATTCTTATTGCAATACTAATAATCAAGTATGCATTTTTAGTTTTAGCCTTTGTCAATATGTGTCTTCTGGTTTCTATGGGTATAGCACTGAAGCATTTTAAATAAGAAGGTTTGAAGGGTTGGGTCTCTTGGCTCACATCTATGATCCCAGCACTCAGGAGGCTGAGGCAGTAGTATCTTGAAATTAAGGCCTGCTTAGGGTTACATAGAGAAACCTTGTCTAAAAACAAACAATAAAGGAAAAAGAAAAGGAAAAAAAGAAAGAGAAGAAAACCTGATTGACGAGCCAGAAGGATCTTTACGAGCAGGGCTAGTATCCTGAGCACTCACGAGGTTCACGGTATCCAGTGAACCCAGCTGAATTCAGGAAGTGAGCTGACTCTGTGTTTTCCAGTCAGTGGAGACTCTCTGTGACTCAGGTCTCAGACCACTGAATAGACTTAATCCAGGGCTTGCCTCTTTGTCCACTTTGAAAGCCTGGCCTGTATCCATGTGTGCATATGTGCGTGCACGTTTGCACACTCGTGTGCACAGCCATGCCCTCTTCCGGGATGAGCTGGCTCTTGTTTGAGGACTTGGAGGTTGGCATTTTCCAGGCTCCGTGGCATTTTCCCAAGTTGTGCTTCTTTGCATTTGTAATTTTTTTTTCTAAAGAGATAAATGAGACAGCGGTGGGGAAGTCTTCAGGTGATAGCTTTGAAGGGTTTTCCTGGTTCTTAAATGCCAAAGCAGGGAGAGAGAAGGAAGGCAACCAGGAAGAGTGGGGGAAGAAAGGCGAGAAAACGGAGAGATAAGGATGGAAGAGAGGAGCAAGCGAATAGTTGAACTCAAACCATATCCGTCAAGTGTGGTCCTTTGTAGCTGGGTGCTCTGGGGAAGGTGAGGATCCCATAACCACCACCACTGAGGGAAAAGTATTTTAAGAAAAGAATTTAGGAAGTCAAATTACTTCGTTCGGGTTTTGTCTATTTGGTACAATGGTCCAAAGTAACTGGATAGTGATATATTCTGTGTCCAGCAAGAACAAGGTGAAAACCAGAGTTGTCCTAACTCAGGATGCCGTGTCTCTATGGGAAACCCCTTGAAATGGAGCTGAGACCTGGTCCTGTGCTTTCCCCCTTGGGTTTAGTGACCTCTGTCAGTTCACTGAACCCTGAAAAGCCACACTCAAGTGCCTAACCAGTTACTTCTCAGATATCTTAAGATCTCTTTTATTTTTAATTATGTGTGTATAAGTGGGTGTGGGTGTGGGTGTGTGCACAGGAATGCAGGTGCCCCTGGTGGCCAGAGCTGTTGGCTTCCCCAGTGCTGGACTTTCAAGCTGCTGTGAGCTACCAGACGTGGGCACTGGAATTGAACTCAGATCCTCTGCAAGGACCTGAGTAGTATTTGCTCTTAGTGCTTTGCCATCTCTCCAGCCTCTTTTTGGATATCCATCAATCAAATTAGCTGTTAAAGGGATATATATATATATATATATATATATATATATATATATATATATTTAATTATAAAGGTAACTCAGTGATAGTGGGGGGCAGGAATTGAGTCTAGGGCTTTGTATAAACTAGGCAGTTACTTAACACTGAGTTATATTCCTAGCCCTAGGAGAAATTTAAAATCAGCTAACTTGGAACTGTGGGAGCTAAGTCACCCTCAGAGTGTTTTCAATTCTCTGTGAACCTACACAAGGTTGCCATCTTCCCTTTTTCCTAGTCATTAGAACAGAGCCAGCTGTTGCCTTTATCAACCCCCAGTCCCTATACAGCCTGGGAGAAGGAGCCCCACCCCACCTCACAGCCAGAGGCGTGGTACCCAACTGCAGTTTTTCATACTTCTTTCCTTAAAACACACAATACACCTCTTGATTGGCCTTGTGATTTTATATGCATTAGCACACTTGCATACTTGTTTACATTTGGCCAATCTCATGGCTGTTTTACCCAGCAAGCGTTTGAAGTCATCATCATCACCATCACCAACTTCATCACCATCATCACATTCATAGCTAACCAGTCCTTGCTACAGTAAGGCAGTATAAGTAAGGCAATGTATTAATTGATGTAAGCCTGTTGAACAGCCCCGCAGCGCTTTGCAGCAGTGTTTATAGATGTGGTAATCGTTGGAGTGCAGAGAAGTGAAATAAGTTGCCCAAAGTCACAGACTAGGTAGCAGGCCTAGGTTTTGAACCCACGGAGGAGTGGGGCTGAAGCCCATGTGCTTATTATCCACTACACTATGGGTCTTATCTACTTTGGATCAAAGACGATGCAGACCAGAGTGATCTCTTCTCGGTCTTGTGCCCTGCTGCAATCTTTACTTAAGCTTAGGGCATGGACCCTGTGTCCTGGTGGAAGGTCACACCTATAATTGTAATTCCTCTGTGACACTTGTCTCCTACTGGGCCACATCATCTGGAAAAGATGCCTTGGGAGCACCACAAAGTGGAGAGGAACAGGGACTCTGGGAGCTCGAGGTCATGGTGGTGTGCCCACTGGGATGGGAGCTTTATGGGAGTCTATCCTCCAGATACCCAGCTGGGATGTAGACTTCCCACAGGGATAGTGTTTGGCCTTCACTCCCTGGATTAGGCAGCTGTAGGGAGGGTAAGACTCAGACTTGAACCAGTAGGGTTAAGTCAGAACTCTCCGGGCCAAGAGTAGATATGGGGGCTGGTGAGATGGCTCAGCGGGTAAGAGCACCCGACCGCTCTTCCGAAGGTGATAAGTTCAAATCCCAGCAACCACATGGTGGCTCACAACCATCCGTAACGAGATCCAGCGCCCTCTTCTGGAGTGTCTGAGGACAGCTACAGTGTACTTACATATAATAAAATAAATCTTTAAAAAAAAAAGAGTAGATATGTACACTTTATCATCAAGAGGATAGTTGTCCTAAATCTCTAGAATTTTCTCTCTGGAAAGAAGCAGTACAAATGACCAGGCCAGAGGAAGGTCAAAAAAAGCAGGATTGTCCCTCTCACCCACAACTATAAGAAGAAGGCCATTAAAGCAATTACCGAATCACACGGCCACCACCCAGATCCAGCATCATTACTCAGCCCATGTCACCAAGGAGACACCCATTAACCTAACCTCTGAGACATACACTATGAATAAAGAGATGCAGATATGATCAATGAACACAATAATTCAAAGCAGAAACAGACATTGCTACCCAACAATACTAAAATTCCTCCAGCCCAGTCTTACAGGAAGAACAGTTGCCTCAATACAATACCACAAACCAAAACAAACCTCAGGCCAGTTGCTGGGATGTGTCCACACAATGTCACACACACTAACCCACAACACAGTTCCAGCTCTCCGTCCTACAGGCCACCCGCATACAAAGGCAGAGGTGAGGTGGCCCTTGGAGCAGTGATAAACATTGGTAAGACATACAAAGGTAGGGTCAGCATTGAAACGCCCGCCCAACCCTCAGCACACCCTGCAGAATACAGGCAGAGCTACAGTGTCCCCAAGCTCAGTACAGCTGTTAGGACAGAGCACCGGCCCCTGTCCAGCAGGTGGATGTGTCTAGACCATCACTTCTGATAAGGCCTCAAGGCTCTGGTTGCTACTAAAAGAGTAAACTGTCCCCAGAGCCTGCTTCCCGAGACAGGACAAATCAGCTTCATCCTGGCTGGGGTTTAATAAGACCTCGCTGTTATGGGAAATGACAGAGTTGCAGGGACTGAGGGGACAGGTGGGGGTTGGGGTAGCTCTTCAAGCTGGGTGCAGGAATTCCCCTCTGACTCCTGCCTCTATGGCTGTTTGGAGCTGAAGCCCTCTCTTGCTGGGTGTTCACTGAGTATCGATTCAGTCTGCAGGCAATTTTAATATTTCTTCAGGGACTTTCCAGCAACAGCACAAGTCATTAATTCACCCTCCCAAATTGCTTATTCAATAGCAGGAACATGGCTCCTGAATAAAGTCCCAGAATTTATGTGACTTGCACGAGTCAGGAGGTCAAACAACTGTTATGGAGCGAAGTTAAAAATCCAAATAAAATATTGACACTTTTTTGGGGAGGGGAAGAGAGGAGGCCAAGGTATTTAAAATAGGTTTTTGTTGCAATGCCTCCAGGATAAAGAATGGAAGGGGACTGAAGACAAGTTGGAGTTTATAAAATCAATGGAATTTATTGCACATCTACTTGGCATTTAATAATTCTCTCATTTCCACATCCCCCACCCCCACCCCATTCTGGCCGCAGACAGGGAGATACACAGGTATACAAATGCACATTTATGCACATCAATACTGCCGCATGGACTGATATGAAAACAGGATTGTGATGTGCGAGACTCAGGCATGCAGAAAAGGGAACATCAATGGGGTTTCACTGTAGCTGAATGTGTTTAACAGAAGCAGGCATAACTTGGCAGATATTCATGAAGCTGCTTTTGATAAGTATATTCACTGTTATAAATCTCAGATCAATGCATTAGATATGAATATAAAGATGTGCTCATCACAGAAATAGTTTCTAAAATGTAGACGCCGCGAAACATCTATATGCAGGATCATCATGGGATTGTGTACACGATTTGCAAACTATGGTTTGTTTGTAACACGGACACGATGCTTATTAAATAAGCGATGGTCCATGCATGGGAGATGAAAGCATGTTTCAGATCACAGCCACATGCAACCCCTGCTAGTCACCTACAGATGTTTGCTCAGTTGTCCAAATCATGTATGTGGGAAGATGAAGAAAATCGTCCCTGCTCAAATAGCTAATAGACACAAAGCATTATTAATATAGAAGTTTCCAGAGGAGATCATGTTACACAGCCCTCAGATATTGAAGTCACAGGCTTGGGTCCAAAGCAATCTAATATTAAGAATGTGACCTTGGGTGAGCTGCTTAGCTGCGCTGTTGACTCTAAGGTAGAACAGAGAACACGCCTATTTGATAGAGCCGTGGTTAGGATTTGAGTGAGAGAGTGCGCTGTGTGCCGTGTCTCTTTTATAGTGAATACAAAATAAATGATAGGGGCTTGCAAGGTGGTTAGGTGGGTGGAGGTTCCTGTGCCCTGGCTGATAACCTGCGTTCAACCCTCAAACCCTAGTTTAAAACAAAGAGACACTGGTGTAAAGAGATAACTTACTCTGGCAGCCGCTCCTTCTGACTTCCACACTAGCATTCCACACAGAATAAATAAAAGTAAAGACTTTAAAACAAATGAAAGAGAGGTATGACTTTAACTGCTATTCTATGTAGCTCTTCTAGTGAGGTCTAGACTTGGATCTTGATTTGTTCTTGGTAAGACTAACTTTTAGTAACAAGTGGCTAGTGGAGTAGACGCTAACGTGGGACATCCATTTTTAAATTCTGGCTCTGTTAGAGTGTGACTTTGGCAAGTTAACTAATATTTCCCATCTCTAGATTCCAGATTAAAGGATAGGGATAGTAATATTCGTAGATACCCACAGGTACTTCACAGGTGTACAAAGATGACTAAATTTTTTTATTATTTTTCTTAAGACAAGATTTCTCTACATAGTTCTGGCTGTCCTAGAGTTCACTAGGTAGACTAGGCTGGCCTTGAACTTACAGGGATTTGCCTGCCTCTGCCTCCTGAGTGCAGAGATTAAAGGCACATACCATCATACTCTGCAAGAGTTAAATTTTAAACTCCACATAAAGTACTTCTGACAATGCCTGGTACATACAGAGCATATGTTAGGCCACAGTATCCCATAAGGTTCTTCTGTTCCAATAATATTAATAATGTGATAGTTATTAAGTTCTTACATTATAGCTGGTCTTGTTTGTTGCTAGATGGTAAGAAAAAGAATTATGACATTTGTCCTTGCTGAACTGAGTCTCTAGGAGGATTCAGCATTAACCAGGCAACCCAAGAAAGAGTTCAGCTCTGTGCTGGGCCCTGAGGGGACAAGGGGAACAGAAAATGTCGACTGGAAAGCATTGGGGACAGGAGGCAGGTGGGAAAGATTTTGAAAGCTAGCTGAGAAACGCAGACTCTATCCATAATAGGAAGAAGAGGGAGGGTTTAGCTACATCCTATTCTTTCAGGCCAGAGATGGATGGATTTTTTTTTAATCCATGAGTAGCTGAAGTGACAAGGGCTAGAGGCAGAGAGGAGAAAGCCCAATGTCCCTGCAGGCTTCCTTCTTCTTACAGAGGGATGTCAGCATGCTTATGGAGGAGCAGGGAGGACAGACAGGAGCAGAGGGGAGACTTACTGTAGTAGTGAGCCTATAACTGGACCAATTACCATTACATCAGACAGTCCCTGAGCCACCAGCCTCTTCCAGGCAGGACCATGGGGTGAACAGCTGGTAGACCCCAGCTTCAGCCAGAAGCCCTGACAGATGAGGGAAGGGCCAGTGACAGGAGGAGGTAGTCTGGTCACGCTCTGGCTTGGCATGCACTACAGTCTGGTTTCCAAATGGTTAGTTAAACACATTGCCCCTTAATTTTTAAACCTATGCATATCTTGAAGTGAAATCAATCCATATGCTTACCGTTCATCACAGAAACCACCACTATTGCCCCCTCGGGCCAGCCCCGTGGCCCATCTAACCTGGTAAATTGTGTCTGGCCTGGGCTCCCAGGGACACACAGTGGGAGGGTTATTATGCCCAATGCCAGTCTTAGAAGGCTGGTGCAGGAACTCTCATAGTGTCTAGGAAACAGCTAGAAGTTGATCATCCTGGAAAGCACAAGAACTATTTTGAAAATTTGAAATGTTTTTATTTTTAACCTGGAGTTTAGTTTCTACAGAGAATATGATAAGTTTCTAGAATTTTGGTGGCTGCTGGTTGGAGTCAGATGGTGGGCGGTGTGGTCTGAAACTTGAGTAAGGGGCCATCTTCATGCACTAGGACCACTCCTGAGCCTCCTACCCCCAACTAGCTGGTGCTTCCCACACACCCTGGCTTAGGCTCATCTTCTCAGATTATAGAATTCAGAATGTTTAATTTACCAAGAGCAAGGAGAGACTGAGGGGTCTGCATTTTAGCCAACAGCCCCGGGGATTCTGATGCATGGAGCTCCAGGGCCGTCATTTGAGGGTACCCTTCTACACAATTTCTGGAAGGTTTGCCATTCTTGGAGCTTAAGCATAATTCCCAGCTGAGTGAGCCTACAGTCCACACACTGGGGAAGCAGAGGCAGGAAGAATAAGAATATGAGACAAGCCTGAGCCACACATATATTGAGTTTAAGATGTGAGCCTGGGGTCAGGTTTGGTGGCACATGCCTTTAGTATCAGCCCTTGGGAGGTGGAGGTAGGTGGATCTCTGAGTTCGAGGCCAGTATGAGGTCTACAGAGTGAGTTCCAGGACAGCTAGGGCTACACAGGAAAGTCTGTATTAAAAAACCAAAAAAAACAAAGATGTGAGTCTGGATTATATGAGCACCACCATTTTTGTCTCAGTATATGGATATATATGTATACATATACACACATATATACATATACACATGTATATATATATATAGATAGATATAGATATAGATGTACTTATATATGCAAATCTAAGAGCTATTGACATCACAAAAGGGAAGACCTTCTGTTCTAGTTGGAATGGCCTGTTCTCAGCTATAAAGAATGGCCTGACTCACCTCACTGGTATTCCTATTGTTTAAACTAAAACCCACTGAATGAGCCTGGACAACACCTCTAAACTATACAAATGGCAGGAGAGCCTTCCAAGGGAGTGTGTGCATGGAGTGCCTCAAAGTGGCCACTGGGGAGGCCAGGGGCAGAATGTCCTGAAGTCCTTGTGTAAGGAGAAAGTAAATCTCTGTCTCGGATCTATATGAAGGGGCTACTTAGTTCCATTAGGCCCTCTGGGGTAAGCACCCTGTCAGGAGAGGTAGCAGCTCCCTAGATGATCTATGACAGCTCGCTTGAGAATCTGCTAGGAAAAGTTCCAGGCTGGCTCACCTCAGGGATGAGCTGGGGATACTTGCCCAACATGGGCACCGCTCAAAGAGTGGAGAAGAAGCAATCACCCACATTTGTTGGAAACAGCTATCCTTTGCTGAAGCAAGTATAGTTTGTTTTTAAGAATGATCCCACTTATAATAGCCAGGCAGCTTAAAGTCACTGGCAGAGACCCCACCCTCTTATTAGTTAGTGGGCTCAGTGGCCATACAGCTTAGCTAGTCTGAAACATTCACACCCTTTACAGATTGCAACTTGGGAATTCAGTATGTTCTGTGGACTCTGGAGTGGGACAGTCTACACTGGTTTATACATGTACATAGGGCACAGCTGTCAATACTTGACATTTTACTAGTAAGGCTCTTTGAGCAAAGCAATGATACGACCAGGCTTGGGGGCAGCCTGCTGTTCCTTGAGGAAACCATTCCAAAATTGGGGGGACAGTCGGCTCCAAGCCAGTGAGCAAGATTCCATGAGGACACTCTTGAAGATCCAGTCTCTCTACATATTCTCAGCAGGTGGCTCCAATTGATGTCATTGTTCCCACATTCTGGTGAGAAATAGTGAGTTTCAGGAGGGCCTCTTAACCTTTGTTTCTAAGAACAGACTACCAGGTACAGGATCTAGAAGCTGGTGAGTGGGTGGTTTCGAAAGTCTCTCTGGCAGCAGTAGACCCGAGAAGTTGACGGTATGGGCTCTAGGATTCATCTCGTTGAATTCAAATCTCTGATTTGCCGAATATGAATAGATGGCCTATGACCATCTGCAAGATGGGTTCCTGGGGGGGGGGGGGAACGGAGCAAACAAAATGTTTGAAGTACTCAGACCACTGCCTCCCACACAGGAAAGATTCAGTTCATAGTGCTTTTTAATCACTAGAGCCTTGTCTGAGGAAGCATCTCTCTTGGTAATCCTGACCAACCTGAGCTTTCCTCCTTCCAAGGTGAGGTGTCTGAGGTCATCTCAATGCTAATAGGACTGCTGCTTGTTTCCACCTGAGGGGAATTTTTTTGCACACCATTTATTACCATATAATATAATGCAATATAGTATCATACATAACATAACATAATATGGGTAGGCTAACTTGGAAACCCTGAGGCAGACGGTGGATGGATGGATAGATGAATAGATACATTTGTACTAAGTATACATACATTATATCATTCTATTGATTTGTAAAAAGTTCCCGGTCTGCCTGGCTGTAATGAGATTTTTGAACTTTGCGTGGCGATCAATGAGAGGAATATTATTGGCCTAGAGAATTGATATACCTGCTCTCGGTGGCTTGTTCTGCTCCCAGGCCAACCCGGCCCCCCAGGTGTACGATTCCAGCAGACACTTAACCTTTTTTACAGTGTCATCAGGCTAAAAGGAATCTAATAGTGACACAGGACTTGTGCTCAGCACTCTGCCACTATTGCTTTCCTGTCACAAATAATTTATAGCCTTCTATTTCCATCCCTGAGCCCTGCACCCCAGCCCTGCCTCTCCCTTTCCCCCAGCTCCCAAGAATCGATAAGCTCACAGAGTCATAGTGGGACTTCAGGGCAAGGAGACGGACAGATGGACAGAGAGAGGAAGAGGGGCAGAGAAAGACAGAGATGAAGAGACTGAGAAGACAAACGAGGAAACAAACAGAGGAGGAGGAGGAGGAAAAGGAGATAGAAGGATCAAGTAGGAGCCCGAGTTCCCAGTGGAAGGTGGAGCTATCTCTTTGCCAGTTTAAGTGGCTTGCTGTGATACTCACAGGCACCTTTGTCAGTCTCACAGAGGCCCTGAGGCTGCTCTGTTCTCAGTGGGAGGAAGTAGAGGTGTCCTGGGAATTTAACAAAAGAGGAAGTGACCTTAACACCTGCTTCATCCCCCTTTGCTCTAAAGCCCTCCCACACACCTGCCACCACCCGGATCCTCCGGATCCTCCAGATCCTCCTCCGTGATCCTTCCCAAAGCATGCAGGTAGAACTTGGTCCAATCCCCAGTCTGTCTTCCCAGAAGTCTTTCTGACTGCAAGCTCCGTGACCCTGCTGGTGAGCTTCCCTATCCCCTCAGTCTCTTCGCAGGTAGTACTTTCAGTGATCCAGTTGGGGCATACTGAGAAGGGAGGCCTCCTGCCTGTACCTGGCTCAGCCCTTAAAGCAGCTGGGCACTGAAGTCACCCACAGGGAAAATAACACAAGTGTGAACATCATTATTGCAGCTAACACTCACCAGCCAAACATCATACTAATCACTTTACGTGAATTATCCTTCTTAATCCTCACCACAGCCATCCAAAGTACACAGTAGTGCTATCTCATTTTACAGATAAAGGAATGAGAGATGTCCAATGCCATCCCAGGAAACAGAGCTGGGATCCTGACTCAGGTGACCGAGTCTGGAGTTAAGTCCCAAATCCCCTCACTAGAGAAGGTGTGGTTGTACGTACCTAAACTGCTATCACTCGGCACCTGGGAGGCAAGAGGGTCAACTCTGAGGTATTTTGCGGTTATATAGGTGAGGCCCTATTTCTAAACAACAAACAAAAGCCAGAACAAATCAGGAGGTAGAGAGATGGCTCAATGGTTAAGAGCATTGGATGCTCGGGTAAAGAACCTGGATTTGCTCCGGGGAGGGGGGGGTCAATGTTCTCTTCTGCCCTTCATGGATGCCATCATGCACAAAGTACACATACTCATGTGCAGGCAGATGCGTACACATAAAAGAAAACAAGTAAATCTTAAAGAAACAAAACCCCGCATTCCCTTAGCTGTACAAAGCACCCTGGGGAGACACTAAGGTCCCGGTAGTCCCTGTTTGGGCGCAGGATAAAGCACTGAGCAGGGTGAGGTCTCACTGACACGAAAGGGGAAAGAGCATCCTGTGTTGGCAAACCTGCTTGGATAGGAAGGGGGAGTCTTCCACATTGCAGTGAGCACAGAATGTAAGAGGGATATAGATAACCAGAGGGTTTTCATGATCCTGAGTCTTAAATTCCCTATGATCAGCTCCGGGACCTGGCAGGTGCCCACTGCCTGGGGTCATGGATGGACACCAAAAGCCTTAATAACTCATAACAGACACTCTGCCCAACTTCTCTCCCATGCACCACCAAGCTGCTGTCAGGGCATAGCGATTTTCCATCACTAGATGCCTCAGCTAAATCTGTATCGGTGCCTCCGGGGTCAGAGGCTCTGGTAATAAAGACAGGAACTCCACCAGCCAGTCCTGTTATCTGTGTCCCCAGCCCCAGCCCTGGAACTCCTTAGACCAGAACCTGTCAGCCTTTAAGCAGAGCCACTGCAGGTCCACCAGACCCTGGAGCTTGTGTGGGAGCAGCTGCTTAGCATCCTTCTAGTCTTTCTTGAAGGTGAGGCCATATTGCTCTCAGCCGCTGTGGTCTCCTCCTCCTGACTCAGAGACTGTAAAGCTGTGAAGGCTTCTCTCTGAAGGTCCACTTGTGTCAGGCTAACTCTGTCCCTGATCCTCTACTCCAGTTCCCCAATATTCTTCCCTGCTCTGCATCTTCTATGGTCTCCCTGGCAACCTCACTCTCTCCTCTTCTCTGGTACTCTCTTTTCTGCCCTGAATCATCCTTCCTACATCTGTGGTTGTTGGGCCACCCTCTGACTTCCACACCACAGTTATCTTTTAGAGCCCTGCCCCCTCCTCCCCGCACCTCTTCTTCCAGGATCCTGTTCCAACTGCCAGGCTCAGATGCTTCGCCTCAAAGTCACTAATGGCTACCCTGGTCCCCAAATATATGTCTCTTCTTATTCCCAATCCCCTGCACTCTTTGACGTCACCATTGGCACTGTAGATTAAATCTTAACGTGTCTTCCTCGATCCACTTAAGTCAGACCACCCTGACCTACACTGGTTCTACCAATGGCCACTACCACAGCCTACCATACTGTTCCATGCCCTTTACTAATAAGCTCCTTCCGGATGGACCAGCTATGCCTGGACTTGCCCAGCCCACGCATCCAGAGCCAACATCACACTTTCCTCCTACGTCACTCACCTTCCTGCATCCCTATCCTTCAGAACGACATGTGCCACCAAGCCTCCAGTGACACAGGAGTGTTTAGGGCCATGGCTCACTTGGGTTAGTTACCGAATCCTGGCTACTCTTCCTTGCTTCTCTGCCTTCACACTCTTGAAGATGCTATGCTTTTGTGAGACCTGCTTGTTGTTACCTTATGCCTACCCATTACCTTCCTGGGATCAATCATTTTGGCCATGTCTCCTCTAGCTTGAGCACTGCTCATGGCTTCAGACCTCTGAGAACTGATTCTTACATGACGAGGGAAGGTGACAAAGTATCAGAAAGATACAAGTTTCGGGGATTGAATTGGGATGCCGCCCTAACCGGTAGTGTGGTCCTACAGAAGCCTTAATCATTAACCTTTGTTGGCTCTGGTTTTCAGTCTGCAAAATGAAGATGATAGCATTTATTTTGAAAGTTGCGAGAATTAACAAAAGTAAAACAAGGGGCTGGTGAGATGGCTCAGCGGGTAAGAGCACCTGACTGCTCTTCCGAAGGTGATGAGTTCAAATCCCAGCAACAAAAGTAAACAAGTCTTATGGATTATAGATAATAGCGATGTGCAGTATTTGAATGAGTAGAAACTGGCGGCTTGTAGCACCCGATGCAACCTTTCAGCCTTCCTTCCTTTCCCTCCTGAGCTCCCCTCCCCTACCTCTGGCTGTGGGTCCAGGCACCAACCCCTGCCTTGTGTCCCCCCTCGGCTTCCACACTAATCTTCACCCCCCAGTACCTGTGTATAATGCCCCCCATTATCTTGTTCATCTTAGAATCATGTTAACTTCCCCCCCCCCCAGACCTTGGAGATGCTGTGTGCCTGTGAGCCTTTTTATTCTTAAGTTGGAAAAAGGAAGGACAAAGACACAAAGTGATTAATGTGACTTCTTAATGACAGGAACCAGCACTGTCCTTGTACAGCCTGGTGTACTTTCTACTACCTTCCGTGCTCCCCAAACTCCCCCATTCTGCTCTGCTCCTTCTCCTCAATCACTTCTTCCTTCAGTTCCTTACCTTCAAGGATGGGCTCTTCCTCTGGTACCAGCTGCCCCATTGCCCTGGGATACCTAGCATTCTTTAAATGTAAATCCCCCCTCCCAACTTTCCGGCATTGGAAGAATATGCCTGTATAAGTGCCTATTTAAGTGCCGATAAGTGATCAGTAAAAGCTAAAGCCCAGTGACTCACAGCTTGCAACAGACCTGGATAGAAGATGTGAACTCAGATTTCTGTGGGGAAGAACAAACTGAGTTGGACAGGGTGGGAGGTTCGGGGATGTAGAGGAAAGCATTCCCCAGACCTGGACTCGGTCTCTTGTGCTAAGCTTTTCTGGACTCTTGCAAGGCAGGTTTACTCCTCCTGGGAAGGTTTGATTTGTTCCTTTATTTCCTGGGGGTGTACAAGGCACTCCTTAGGTAGTCCCATAAGAAAAGAAGTCCTGTGAAGAAGTTTTGACTCCAGCAAGACCCGTAGGAAAGAAGCGGAAGCTGTAAGCCAGTCAGATGAGGAGCAGGTTGTGTGAGGCCTGATGCCTGACAAAGGAGCTAGGTGCTGTTTGTTGTGGAGTTACCTGTGGCTCTGTCCCTGCCCTTCTGCCTTCTCCCCTTGCCGCAATGTGTGAGGAAGCTCCTTCCCTGGGCTCTGGAGGACTGTGGTATGGTCCTGGTTGGAAAGCTGGCTAAAAAGACCTCCGGACCCAGAGGTTCCTGGCTCTAGGGGGTACATATGTGACTGAGGAAGGAAGGTAGACCACTAATCCAGGTTCTTCCTCGTAGCCCCACGCTCCCAGAAATAAGGCTCAGACTCAAGACATATTTACAAAGACCTTGGCCATATAACCAGGCTCTTCTCTGACTAGAGCATAACGTAAAATATCCCGTTTATTTTAACCTAAATTCTACCACGCAGCTGATTACCTGTGCTCGGGCATCATGTGTCTGGCTTGTCACATCTTCCCAGGTAGTTTTCCCTTGCCTGGCTCTATCCCTGAATTCTTTCTGCCTCCGGGATGTCCCACCCGGAGTGTCTACACTTTCCCATAGGCCACAGGTTTTTTAATTGACAGGTGATGCATCCATACAAAATACAAGATATTCTTTCTGCACTCACCCCTCAGAAATGGAAAAGACAGTTTTCCACGTGGTTGTGTCCTAATCCTTGTTGCCCAAACTCAAGCTGCAGTTCAATGTGGTGCTCAGGGCACCAGAGAGCGCAGACCACCTCCACCCAGAGCTGTGCTAAGTGGATTGCAGACCAGACAGGAGGGAAGCAGTGGGTGAGGGTGGGAAGACAGGGGCAGGTGAGTGAGGACAGGGCTGTGCTGGGCAAGGTCCCTCTGCCAGCAGGAGAAGCCTGGGCCTGGCATGTGGCATGTGGCATGTGGCATGTGACAATGTTGTGGTGCTTTTACAGGATCATCCGGACCAAAGTTCAGCAGCCTTTCCACCCAACGCCGGATGGGGCAGGGACGGGAGTGACTGCCCCTGGCCACACCATCGGTAAGAGAGCTCAGGGAAGGGGAAATCAACTTAGAAAACACAGCCGCCCTAGGAACTGGCTAGTCTAGGGAGATCCAGGGCTGTCCGTAGTCCCTACTCACTCCCCTTTCCTCCTAGGGTCTCTCTGGTGGTATCTGTTCAGTGCCTCCCACAGGGCCTCTCCAGTCTGTGTCTCCCCCCCCCCACCCCCCAGCCACTTCTCTTTGAGCTTTCCACCAGCCTCTATCTGATCTCCCTCTGAATCCTTCCTGAAGTCCCACGCTTTTTCATGTTTACTTTTTACTTCATTTTTTAAAGAAAAACCATCTTTTTTTTGGAGTGTGTGTGGGGGTGGGATGGAGAAGTGACTCAGCCATTAAGAATGTGCGTTGGTCTTACAGAGGACCTAAGTTTGATTCCCAGGACCAAGACCAGGCAAGGTTCATGTGCACATACATTTTAAAAGTAGATTCTTTTAAAAACAAGTGTTGGCGAGGAAGGGATGGAACCCCTTATGCATGGAAGGCAAACACTTTTCCCTGTTACATGCCCCTACTTTGATCTTTCTCTCTTCTTCTCATCTCTCCCTTCCTTCCCAGTCCTCTTCCCTCCCTTCATGAGTATGGTTATGGAACTGTCTGTCTGTCTCTCTCCATCCTTCCTTCTGGCCTCTTCTCTTTTGGCCTGTTTCCTCTTATCTCTTGGTCTCTGCCTCAGGTTCCCTGTTGCTCTTTGCCTCTTTGGACCTCGTAGGAGATCGTGGGATCTCAGAGATACAGCTCAGGCCTGCCAGAACTCCTGCTGCAACCTTCACTAGAGCACGAACACACATACACACACACACACACACACACACACACACACGGAGGGGAAGGGAGAGGAAGAGGGAGACACATACAAACACAGAGAGGGGGAAGGAAGAGAGGGAGAGGGACACACACACAAACAAACACAGAGAGAGGGGAAGGGAAAGGAAGAGGAAGAGGGAAACATACACACACACACACACACACACACACACACACACACACACACAAGCACTGACTTCTCCTTGGTCTCCTTCCCTCCTGAGCAGGAGCCATATTTCCCCAGGCCTGGATTAGTGCGCTGGAGGGAGGGTTGTACTCAGATACCTGAGCTGCTCATAGCAGAGAGAATGGGTTTACTCATTGGCTCGGAACTAAGACCTTCTCCAGTGATCTGAAGACCAGTAGCAGCTGGAGGAGAGCACTGCTTCCAGAGGACATTAAGAGCAGCTTGTGTCTCCCCCAAGTGTGGGAGTAAGATCTTAGGGAGCCCTAGACTTTAAATCGGGGCTGGTAAAGACTCCACTCAGGAGACAGAGAAGCAGTGAGCTGGGCTTTGTTTCAAAGGAGTCACTCGACCTTTGGATTAGGTGGGATTGGAAGAGAGTGGCTCCAGAGGGCACAGTTGGTTCTGTGCTATCCAGAAGGTCATTGAACTGCTTTTCCAGTCAGATAATCTTGGCAGTCTCTGAGCCTATACTACATCCATCTTGAGGAGAGGGGGTTTGAGGGACCATAAATGCCATAGGTGGCAGAGGAGGCCTGGGTTGATGGGCCACCACTTTCCCCAGGCTGGGCTAACAGCCTGCAATGTCTGTCTGTGGGAGTGATTCCTCCCTCAAGTCTCAGCGGAAGGAAAAGGATATGAGCTCCTTGTCCTTCCTTCTGCCCTCTGTGCCTGTCTGTCCCTGCCTGGGGGCTCCAGTCTCAACTGCTCTCCTGATAGTGTCTCCTCCTTCTTCCATCTAGTTCCCAGCACGGCCTCCCCTCCTGTTTCCAGCGCCTCTAACGACCCAGTGGGATCCTACTCCATCAATGGGATCCTGGGGATTCCTCGCTCCAACGGTGAGAAGAGGAAACGCGAGGAAGGTAGGAGGAGGGACGAGCTCCGGCTCTCCACTTTGCATGCTTTGTCCTTGGACTCTGAGCTCCGGTTTCTGCAGGCCAGCCTCGCAGCTGCTCTGCTGTGAGATCAGTTTTAGCATGGGAGCCTAGGTACCCCCACTGCCCTGCTGGCTCCCGGAGAGGGGGAGGGAGGCTGCTGGTGGGGCCACCAGCTTCACCATCTGCTCAGCCCCGATGGTCTCACCTTCTGCGGGGACTCACCCCAGCTGTCCCTGTGGGATGCCAGGGGGAGTGGCATCAACGGTTTACCTTGAGAATGTTGTAGAGGTTGAGGAGACAGCTGGTACCTGACCCGGGGATGAAAGGCCAGCCTACTTTGGCCTCACTTGATCTTTGTTAGAAGGTAGCAGCTGATACGGACATGGACAGCCCTAAGGTCCTTTCTCTGTAATACATGGACACGGATCCCACTGAAGTCACTTGAGGAGCCAGACCTGGGGCCTTGAGATGCTCTTTGTCATGAGAGTGGGCACCATTCTGACTCCCACTTCTCCTACCTCTCCCTGGGCCCTCAAGGGACAGCCAGTACCTTGAGTAGCATAGACCCAGGAATGAAGAATTAAGAGGGGGACACAGGATGAAAGAAAATTAGAGGAGAGACTGGTAGGTGTACGCATGGGACAAGGGGCTTTTCAGAAACTGTTTCTCCAGTGATGCATTGTGACTAGCCAGTTTTCTTCTGGTGTGTGAGGCCTGGGCACCCAGATGAACACTAGTACCTCAGTCCTGCTTCTAGCTCTAAGTCTCTCAGGATCTCAGCTAGGGAAGTAGTAACTTCTGGTCTTCACAGGGTGTATAGGATTCTTAAGAGAGTTTCCATAAAATAGAACCTAATAGCCCGCGGGTGGTGGCGCATGCCTTTAATCCCAGCACTTGGGAGGGAGAGGCAGGCGGATTTCTGAGTTCAAGGCCAACCTGGCCTACAGAGTGAGTTCCAGGACAGCCAGGGCTACACAGTTTCAACAAACAAACAAACAAACAAACAAACAGAAAAAGAACCTAACAAAGATGAGTACTAAGGGGGTAGTGACCACATATTCCACTAGCTCAAGGTAGTTATAATTTGACATATTGTCCTAGCACCTCAACCAGGCAATGTCTCCTCCCCCCCCCCCTCAGAAATGTTAAGGTTAGACAGTAGATTCTGCGATCATTCCAAGCATAGACAAGCTCTTCTTGAGGGCTTAAGGAACAGCGTCAGAGACAAAGCTGACATTCCTTGAGCTGCAATCTGGATTCTCCAGACCCAGGCAGAGGGAAGGCAGCATATGAGCCCTGGCCTCCAGCAGAAGGGACAGAGTGCAGGAGAGACCTAATCCTGGCAAGACAGTGATGACCTGGCACTGGCCTCCTGCCAGAAGCCCTAATGGTCTCGTTTCACAGGGAAACAGCTTGTCTGGCTCTATTTCTCCTTCTTCCAAAATATCCAAACCCATTTGGCCGCCACGGCCTTTGCCACTCACTAAATTTCATTGTGGTTGTTTTGGCGGCAGCCCCTGATGGGCAGGGGGAGGCAACCGGAGAAGCCCTAAGCCCCAGTTCTCCCCGGAGCTTCTGACATGTAGGCTTCAGCCAAGCTCCCTGGCACCCTGAGTGCCTCGGTAGAGTCTGCCTCAAAGCCTAAGGGTTTCTCTTTAGCCACCTGCCTTGTTTAGAATGTGAGGTGTCCAGGGGGACTGGAAGGCCACAGGACAGCTTCTGTGTTCTCCCTCATTGGACTGAAGCTGACGTTCTGTGTGCCTTCTGTTGCCTGAGCCTTCATGGGTGGCGAAGGGAGGCTGGGGATACCCAGGGCTGGGCCAGCCAGTGAGGTCAGGAACAGGGTGTTCTCCCCAATTCTTGCTTACATCCATTGTTTTTAGTCAATTCAACTCAATGGCCCTCTCTGCCTGTCAGTTAGGAGAATAGCTTGGTGCAGAGGGTCCCCAAACCAAACGAGATATGATTCTTGTCCTTAGGAAGCGTAATCTCTAGGATATATGTTACACAGTGTATCCAGGGAGTAGAAAGTCCACCAGATATGGTATAGTAGAGATCTGGCCATCCCTTTATAGGGGGAAGGAGGCAGGGAAGAAGCTCTCTGCCAGGAAGGGCTGCTCTTTGAGGAAGGCCCTGAGTGATGGCTGAGGAGGCTGTTGAGGCCAGTATTAGCCTGAAGTTCTATCTGACGCATCAAGCCTATGAAGAGCAAGGGCAGGGTGGCCTTAGCAAGGATGTGCTGACTAGGCAGAAGGGGAGTGCTGAGAAGCAAGCCCAAGTAGACAGAGTCATGGGAAGTGACCAAGACTGTGATATATACGTGAGAAGGCGGGCTCTTCTGTATCCCTGTGTATATCTGTGTGATACATACGTGAGAAGGTGGGCTCTTCTGTATCCCCCTGTATATCTGGGCAGGAAGAGATAGAAGCAGGGTTGACTTGGGGGCCTCCATCAGTGTGGCATCGCAGGAAACAGCTGCAGTCTTCAGGTGAGGCATAGTGAGGGTCTCAGCAGCTCATCTACTAGGCCTAACCAGGTTACAGGAAGCATCAGGAATTCCACCACTTCTCCCCTGGGTGGGGTGGGGGGTGGGGGGCAGTTCTTGCCCTGTCTCTACTTTTTTTTTTTTTTTAAACCAACCCCAGGCCAGATGGAGCTGTCCTTTCTTTAGAAAGCTTTCCCCATCCACCATCCCATCCTTACCCCATGGGACCTAGATAGGAAGGGAGCCAATGGAGGGAGACCTCGAAGGGAGATCTGTAGGACTCCTCCCTTCCCCCACTCCGGAGGCCTCCAAGCAGCAGGGCCCAGTTTGCATTAGGGAGCAGCTCAGATGATTAAGAATGGGGAGATAATTATGTGTCAAGATGATGTAGCCCAACTCTGCAGTCAGGCCAAGGTAGAAAGGCAGCCGGCAGGCCAGTCCCTGTCGTCGCTGAGGAGGCGCCTCGGGTGCAGCCTGTACAGACACCCAGGTGTGTCCTTCAACTCTTGGGCCAGGACTTTTGGGTACAATGGAAATTGATCTGAGGGACTGCAGGGTATTGGGGTGAGACAAGAGATTTATATCCAGGGACTAGACCCCAGAGGGACACGGGGATCAGGTACATTTTCTCTGGGATAGCCCTAAATGTACCAGTAATGTCGGCCCTTCTTTGACCCCAAGTGGGGTGACATCTCCCTAGAAGTGTCATACCTTGAAACAAGCTGGCTGTCCCTCTGCCCTTCCTCCTCATATTGTGGCCTATTCTTTAGCACTAACCGCATCACGGGGATGGGCTCCAGCAAGGACTATGACTACAGTGTGTCCCAGGCATTAGTGAAGGCCTTCTCAGTAATAATTACCGGTATTCACACTGGTAACACCCAGAACGTTGCTGGCATTGGCCCTTGGAACGTGGACAGTACCATCTGTATCAGTGGCATTCACATCCACAGGGGATCTCATGAAGGGCCAGTCAACTTTGACTCAAGGTTGGATTGGGATTCCCAACCCATGGCCTGTGGGAGTGTGCAAAAATGCAGACTTTATTTGGAGAAATATGGTACTCAAGAAGGTTGGAACCTTATCCTAGGAATCCAGGATCCCAGTTAGAAAGACCAGGGAGAGATAAAGAGATTATGCACGAGGAACTTGGGACACAGGCTGTCTCTCAGCCCAAGGAGGAGAAATCCACATCAATACCCTGGAAACCTTCATTTCCAACCTACAGTTATGGTCAGGATTATTAAAGCTTGATTCTCTGGGAAATCTAAGAAACACAGTTCCATGAATGTTCTACACCTTGGCTCCTGTGGCTGGAAAGCAGAGTTGTACCAACCTACCTGTCTATCATCAGACTGAGAAAGGAAACCGAAGCTGAGGCTGCTTAAGTGCTTGCCTAGCAGGTGTAAGGTCCTAGGTTTGATCCCCAGCCTGGAAAGAAACAAAACAAAACCAACCACAGAAACCCCATGTCTTTTACCTTCCCCCTGCCTGCCACTGCTTTCAGCCACAGTAAAGCACAGAGAAGTTTTATAACTTGTCCAAAAATTCAAGTGAAGTCATATGATGAGAGTCTGCTGATCTGTGGGATGGGGGTGGGGGGTGGGAGGGGATGTTGGTATGTGTGAGCTTTGCAGGGGGTGTGTTTTTGCATTCCTAATAGGTACACAGTGAATTGTGCAATGGGGTGGAGGCAAGCTGGTGCAGTTGTGCGTTTGCAGGCAGGGTAGGTTGCATGGCTGCAAATGGCAGAGGCCCATCGCTGCCTGTCCTATCACCCTTCTGCTCTGAATGATGCTGTTGCTGGAAAACACTGACTGATTATTTCTCTAGTTAGTGTCCTCCTAGGAGTCCCTAAGAGCTCAGGTTATACTCGGAGCACATAAGGGGACTGAGTTACAGAGACGATCAGCACCTGTTTAGGGGTCCTGGACTGAGACAAAAGAACGGCCTGGCAGGGCCAAAGCCTGCACACAGCCCTGGCTTAACTGTGTACACACTGGCTTTAAATCCTAGAACTACTCAGCTGGGTGACCTTGGGGAAGTCATTTTATTGCCCCATCTCCCTTATCAAATGGGGTAATAACAACCCTCACTTCTTATAGAGAAGTTTCTAGAACATTATATGTCTAGAGCAGAGGTTCTCAACCTGTGGGTCATGACCTCTCGGGGCGGGGGGATCAAACAACCCTTTTACAGGGGTCACCTAAGACCTTTGGAAAACAGATTTTTGTTTTACATTCATTATAATTCCTAACAGTATCAAAGTTAATTATGCAGTAGCAACAAAAATTATTTTATGGTTGGGGGTCGCCACCACATGAAGAACTGTATTAAAGGGTCTCAGCACTGGGATGGTTGCGAGCCACTGGCCTAGAGGGTTAGGCCACTTCCATCCTGGAAGACAGATCACTGTATATCTAGGTTAAAAAAAAAGAAAAGAAAAGAAAAGAAAAGAAAAGAAAAGGAAAAGAAAAGGAAAAAGAAAAAGAAAAAAAGAAACAGAAAGTCTCCTTGGCCAGTGAAGATTTCACAAGAAAATTAAGTTGTGAGAGAAAGAAGTCTATTCGGACCTAGACACCGTGCAGTGGGGTACCTTGTAACTCTGGAATGAGCTCATCTGGGAAGGATGGGTGGCTGGCCTTTCCTGTACAGTTGAGACTCCCTTTGTCTGCCTGTTCACTTGTTGCTCTGTGGCTATCCGGTGGGCCACTTGTCATTGTTTTTAAAGCGTCAACCAGAGTTTTCTATGCATGAAACTATAAAAGTCCCCTCCTTTTTCGAATACAAGGCCCTGACTCCCCCTTGTCTTTCTGCGCACATTTCTACTCCTACATGCAAGCTTGTTTATTTGCCTTGGAGAATATATTCTTGTTCTCTGAACTATATATTTATTTTTCTATGGTTTGTGCAAGGGTATGTGTGTGTAATATTGCTCTGAGATCTTTGGGAGTAAGGGGGTGTGGAATGTCAAATGCTGAAAACGCATGCAGTTTTCTAGGTGATGTGCATGTTTGGACAGAGCACTGTATGGCTGTGTACGTGCTGGTACCAGTAACCAGGGAGAGTCCTAAGCCAGACCTAGACATGTTGAGTGTTCTTGCTCCTAACCATGGGCCTGTATATAATTTAGCCCCAAGATCCCACTGGTATCAACCTACATCTGTTGGCAAGTCAGCAGGCTGTCCTGAGCCAGCTCCTTGGAGGAAGTGGCTGAGCCCCAAGACAAGGGAAACTGAGGCAGAATTGCTTCCCATTCAGGCTGTGTGTGATTTGTAGCTCGGGACTTTTTGTATCTCTTTGAAGAGGGGCCTGGTCTCCCAGTTTGGGGGTCTGGCCCCCGATCTACCTGCTTGTCCTTCGGGATGTCTCAGTGTCTGTCTGTCTCTTATTTACTCCAGTCGAGGTATACACTGATCCTGCCCACATTAGAGGAGGTGGAGGTTTACATCTGGTCTGGACTTTAAGAGGTATGAGGGCTAGAGGGAGCACGGTGTGGGGGTCAAGGGGAATAGCTTGGGGGGTGGGTTGGCTAGAGAACGTCAGAGAATGGGTCTGAGGGTAGACAGCCAACTGGAGGCAAAGGCGCAGGCTCTCACCGGGAGCCCTAGAAGCTAACAGTCTCTGCACCTGGATCACTTCCGACATGGGCCACCGCAGAGGTTTGGGGCTGAGGCCTGGTGGCCCAGAGGGTCAGCCTCTCAGTGGATGGGGGCAGTTTTTCTAGCCCTTGGAAAAACAAAGAGTGGATCGGGTAGTAAAACAAAAGCAAAGGAGACCTGGAAGCACCTGACAGCCCTAATTCATCACGGCCCAAGTTTTTTCCTGTGTTCCCATTATATTTGTTTGTAAAAGTGGAAATCAATTTTGAAGGTAATTTTCTGGAAAGAATGGAAGGGAGGTGGGAGGGCCGGATAAGGCAGAGATGGTAAAAGGAAAAATTTAGGCCAGGCACAGCCCAGGGGCAGCTCTTGGCAAGGTGAAAGAAAATTGCATATTCAATCTCCATCCATGAATCTCCCTCACTGCTACCCGCCTCCTTCTTGAAAACAATGAAGGCTTTTTCCCAGCGCTGGGCAGGGCCTCCGTATCAGCCTCACTTTAACTTCAGGGTCATTAATTCCCTGATTATTGAAGGAGAAGAGAGGGTTGCAGCATCGTCAATTCCAAAGGCACCCCCCATGTGATCAGACACCGGCTGGGATGGGGGGGTGCTGCGGGGTGAGGTGAGGTGCTTCGGAAAGGGGGCGGGGAGAGAGGAAATGGGGGAGCCACCTGAACTGGGGGGGCAGAAAGCCGGGAGGGTAGAAGAGGCAGTCATTACTGCATACCTCTGTTGTGTTGTTATTGCAAATTAAAAGTAGCATGTTCCACTCCACAGCTATCTTTGGGGAGGGAGGGGCACTGAGGGAGGTGGGGGATCTTATCATTGCTTCTTCAGCAGACCAGCGGTGGTGTCACCGTGTGAGGTGACATTTGAATTTACAATTCCGCTGAGAAAAGCCATTAATTCACAAATTAACATTTCTCCCTCTCCCTCTCTCTTTAACACTCTCTCCCTCTCTCACATGGATGTGCAAGCAATTGAAAAGACAAAGGAAATAGCCTTAAGGAAGAGACTTTACGGCTAGTCTGTCTGTGCTGAGATTGCTCCCCCTGCTTCCAGATAGATAAACCAATTACCTGAGCAGCTCGGCTCCTGGCCGCCCGTGATCGCCTCCTTTTGTAGGCTGCCTCCGTGGCTGGCTTACACTCGTGTATCTCATTAATGGAAACCAGGCGTGCCCTGGTCACCGAGCTCTTCCCAGCTGTCCTTTGGAGGAATGGTGGGAAGAGAACCGGTGGTAGAGACAGGCAAGGGGGATTCTGGGGAGGCAGAGGAGCTGTCCTGGCCCGGGATCTTGCTGTGGAAGCCGGTTAGGGGTGAGTGTGCAGGTGAGCAAGGTCGGAAAGGCTGGCTTGCTCTGACCTGGAAGGAGTGTGGACTGGCATTGAGAGACAGAGACTGTAAACTGAGTCTGACTCTCGAAGAGGCCTTTGGTCTCGGTGCAAGTGGCTGGTGGACCCAGGGAGGGATCTGAGCTTGTCGCGCGTGGGAAGGCCATGGCACAGGGAAGTTTTGCTGACTACATGCTATTTCAGTGGGACAGGATACAGCCCGAAGGAGCTGGGAGAAATGCTGAGAAGGGTCAAAAGACCGAATAAGGTCGCACATGTCGGGGCAGCAAAGTGAGATTGTATTGATTCCTTAAGATAAGCCTAGCGCCTGGGAACAACTATGCCCGCCAGGTACCTGCCTGACATATTTACTTACACACATGTGCACACACACACACACACACACACACACACACACACACACACGGGGAAGGAGTAAGAGAGTGAGCTAGAGAGAGAGGAGGAAGCTATTTGATTCATTTCTTAGAGAATACAGTAGTCCTCTCTTACCCATAGGGACATCACTCCAAGACCCCTGGTGGACACTTGAAATCACAGAGAGCTCTATACGTCCAAGTCTATCTATACATGCTTTGTTTTTCCCCATGCATACAGACAAAAGTTTAATGTATAGATTAGACACAGTAAGAGATGAACAACAACAATACTAAAATAGAAAACGGTCATCGTGATAGATTGGGACTCAGAGTTAATCTGATAACCGAGGCAATTACTGAGTGACCAACGGGCACGTCACGGATACAGTGGACACAGGAATGATTCACACACAGGGTGGGACAGAGCAGGCAGCTCAGGATTCTATCTCATTACTCAGAAAGATACACAGTAAAAGCCAATGAATTGTTTATTTCTGGAATTTTCCACTTAACATTTTTAGATTGAAGATAACTGAAGCCAGAGGACGTGAACCCTGGAGTAAGGGGAAACTGAGGCCCTGTGGATTACTGAGGCTGGGTTGTTTTTTTTTTTTTTCTTTTTTGGCTTCCTATGTGCTGTGTACTACCTGTGACATGTCACAGGCTCTGATTCAGTGCAACAGGTCCCCTGGAAGTCCAGCAAGCCAAGCCGAGTCATGGAGACCCCTGTCTAGACAAGCCCTGGGGTCTGACTGCACTAATAGCACTCAGTTTACATTCATCTCCAGCAAGAACTCAAAACCTGGCTACTATCCAGTTCAAGACAGAGTTCAGTTCAAAGGTCACTAAGACTCCAGAGAGAGAAAATCACTTACAAACACGCACTCTTGGTTCTGATTTTACCTTCTCGGTAGCCAAGGAAAGGCGACCGGTCATACCTACAGCAGGTTCCTTTTTATCTGTTAGATCACATATTTTAGCTGAACTCTCTGGATCACATGGGCCACGAGCCTGTGACTCTTCAGAAGCAAATGCAGGCTGTGTGGATGTTTTGCTAAGGTTATGCCTGTGGGCTCTGTACAGAAGTGATGTGTTTATCTGTGGGGAGGTGCCAAGTTTAGTCATGGCTGCGCCCGACTGACGCGTGCAGATCTGTAGACTTAAACACTAGAGACGAAAGTCAAATTGTTAGGTTCTTTCTTCAGCTAGTTCATGCTGCTGCTGCTGCAGCTGCTTAAAGTATTCTGAGGTTTACCACAACAGGTGCATTTTTCTATCCATTGACAGAAAGTCGGAACAGAGAGGTAGAGCAAAGGCTGCACATGGCACTGTTGTATCTCTGCTCCTGAACACTTAGTGTAGGTCGCACATTTTCTGCAAAGGCCAACCGGGCTCTCCACACCTTCCCTGTGTTTTGGCCCTCATGGGAGAACCCATCATATCAGAATGGTTCCCATTCCTCATCTTCCCCTGGGCAACTGGCCTCCAGCCCTGTATGTTGATGTGGTTTCCCCTCTCCACTCCCAGCAAGGACATCAAGCAAGAAATCCATTCCTTCAGCTCTGCTGTCTTTCCCCCTCCCCCAGCCCCACCCCTCAAACAGACTCGGGATACAGGAGGGAGTAGCCAGGCTCAGGGCTTTCTCCGGGCCTTGCTGCTTGTGGGCTCACCTTCCTGGGTGCCCCATTTTCTGGAGACCATTGGACAATGAGGAAAGACAGGCAGCTGGCGTGTTGAGAGACCCAGGATGCCTGCAGTCTCCTAGACTATTGAGACCAGGGAGCAACCATTCCCCAACCTGCCTCCCTCAGAACCCTGGTGGTTTTGGAGCTGTCTGGGACCCTCCTTTTCTGGCCCACAGCGGTGGAAAGGCCAGACAGGCTGGGAGAGGGTGGGGCCTGGTGCAAGAGCTAAGAGTCAGTCATGAGCCTCAGAGGCTAGTTACAGCAGAGCCAGTAATTCAAACCATCCTGACCCTTCAATGAACCCAAACCTGCTGACCTTGACAGCACCAGACAAGAGGCCTGGGGAAGCTCGACCTGCTGCAGGCCAGCCTTCTTTCCCTCCCTGCTTAGCAGCCCTGTGGCCTGGCTTCCAGGTGGCTCCTCATTTGGCCATCTTTATGAAATGTCAGTATACCCTCCCTCCCCGAAGCAGGCCAGCTTCAAAGGACCCTTTGTGCTCATCCCCACTGGAGATAGGGCGTGGGCATTCCCTGGAGCCTGTGGAGGACCCCTGGCTGTGACCTTCTGCTATGACTGAATGAGCAGAACATGTAGCCTTTCCCTTCTGCTCAGTCTATGTGTATGTGTGCATATGTGTGCGTACATGTGTGTGTGTATGTATGTATGTGCGTGTATGCACCCATTCATGCATGTGTTAGGGTGCATAGAGGGGCAAAGAAGATGATGGAGACAGAGAGGATGGGGGAGGAAAGTGAATCCATAGGAAAGAAACCCCAGGAACCTGCATTAAAGTAAATGCAGTTTATGAAGTTTGTGCTTTCCTCCTTGGAAGAGCTGGATTCCATCCAACAGCCTCTCCAAGTTGGCCAATCAGGTCCAGAAGATGAAAGTGTGGGAAGGAGGATGAGTGAGCCAGCGACAGAGGGAGAAATACTCACACACGCATGCATGGGCACGCACTCTCTCTCTCTCTCTCTCTCTCACGTGCACACATACACAGAGGCAGGCACACATGCACATGACTGCAGACTAAGGAAGCCTGAGGAGCCGGAACAGAGAGATGCAGAAGGTGTGCTTGGAAAGAGTGGCCCCAGGAGTCCTCTTTCCTTCTCTCTCCGTCCCGCCTGCCATCTCCATCCCCATTGCCCACCCCCCACCCCCACCCCAGGGCAGTGTGGTCAGCACAGACACTTGACTGTGTGGGTCCTGGGAGGCATGGCTGTGTGGTAAACTGAAGCAGACAATATGGTGCAGCCAGCTTGCGGGAGCCAGGAGCCGCTGTGCGTGGTCTTGGCCACCGGGAATGAGGACTTGGCCACAAAAGGGACCAGAATGTGGTACCACTAAGTTCCTTGAAATTTACCTCTTCTGGTGCTGGCCAATGTCCATGTGGGCTCCCTGAGGACCGAGGACTGAGGACAGCTAGTGTAGTCTCTTAGGGAAGATGGTTTGAGACCTTTGTCTTTTCTCTGAGAATTCAAAGGAAATAAATGACTAACAAGGAGGAGGTCATGAGAGATCTCAGAAGGACTTAAGAGTATCAGCCTTTCCAGACCTGTCTGTACTCAGCACAGGGCTCACGCCCAGAGCACTAGGAGCAACTGAGTAGGCCAGAGCCCACAGCTTTGGGTTTTTCTGTAATAATAGTTTTTGTTTTTATTAGCAAACATTAGTTACAGATAATAATGGGCTTCATTATGGCATCTAATACATGTATGTTTTTGTTATATTCACCCCATAATGTTTTCTTATCCTTATTACTTCTATGAATCTACTCTTCCCAATCAGTCCCTTTTATCTTTTTCTGTAATAGTGGAGGGTTTTTTTTTGTGGTGTGTGTGTGTGTGTGTGTGTGTGTGTGTGTGTGTGTGTCCTACTGAGTTTAAGCAGGACCCTTAACTTTTGAGAACAGGGACTATGGAGAGAAAGTGGCTGAGAGGAAGAGTGACCTGCAGATAAGACATCAGCACACACACACACACACACACACATGCATGCACTCACATGCACAGGCACACACATGCATGCACACACATGTACACACATGCATATACACATGCACACATACACTCAAACATATACACACATGCATGCAATACACATGTATACACACATGCAAACACACACATGCATACATACAGACACACATACCCTGAGTTTATGTTCAAGTTCTGCCAGAAGCTGGGACAGAAAAGAATGAGAGGGTTCACAAAGACACAGAAGGGAGAGGAGTGGGAAGGGAGGAGAGAGGGGGAGGGTGGGCTGATTGTGGAGGATACCAGAGCATCCAGGGTATGCCAGGCACAGACTGAGGCAGAATCTGTTCGGGGATGGCCTTGGCCCTTGCTGTCCGCTGCTCTTTCCTCTGCCCTCCCCCCTCAGTGCTCCCCTCTTCTCTTCACACATCTTTATTGGTTCTGGTAATAGCCTTGATTTGCATGTCAGGCAAAGCCTTGCTACACACACAAAAAGAAAACCCCAACCGTGGCGGTGTGGCAGTGTCAGCTCTCGCTGTTGTTCGACAGTGTAAAATTAAATTAATAAAGCCCCCAACACAGGAAAACATAACAGGAAATTAATGGCCTTTACTGTCGCTCTGATGCAGTCATTTGCAACCCTGCTTTCCGCACCAAAGACTTCATAAATGCAAGCAGTTTCTCTAAACAAGCATACTTAGGGCGGCCTGGTATGTAATTTTTCGCCTTGCTTGTGTCCTTAGAGCTAACAAAGGCCCTTCCCTCTTAGCTTCAGAGAGGTTTCTAACTGGTTGTGGCCCAACTGCAGCCCGCTGAGGGTTGTTCTAGGCAGAAGGCCCCAGCCCCTTTTGGAGGGGTAGAAGAATTGCTGGGGTTCCAGCTCACTCCCTGAGCCCCCCTTGCCCACTGGCTCTGAGGGTAGCACACCCAAGGCTCCTTCCTCCCGAGGATCTTTCTGCTCCCTCATCACCTGCATGTAATCATCCTTCCTTCTGTCTCTGGCTTCCATCTTCCTCTTCTCCATTCTATTCACCGAGCATCTCCAACTTCTTCACACAGGTGGCAAACTTTGGGGCTGGCTGGGCCATAGCAGTGAGTAACCTGTGGGCTTTATTGGGGTACAAGAGAAAGCAAGCTGATAGCTCAAAATGGGCAAAGAAGCTGTGCTAATGAAGTGTTCTGGGGCTCTAGGCTTCCTCTCTTCTTAAAGGTTGGATGGTAACCCTGAGGGTCCCAAATGATCATTTGTACTATTCCCTCTG
Organism: Mus minutoides; assembly: GCA_902729485.2. Lineage (NCBI taxonomy): Eukaryota > Metazoa > Chordata > Mammalia > Rodentia > Muridae > Mus > Mus minutoides. The sequence goes on along the minus strand of LR749594.1, from coordinate 2,059,435 downwards.
TACTCAGGCAGATTCTAGACCTGAGAGTCTATGAGCTGCTGTGGTAGGAAGGTAGGGGACTGCTTTGTGCCAGTGTGGGCCCTGGAGCCCACTAGGCTAGGCAGAGGATATATTAGGAAGGTGGGGATTCACAGGGCACACCAGCGGCGGCTCATTAAGAACTGAGCCTCATGGTTATGCATTCAAGAGGGGCTCAGGGAGATAAGGAAAAGGGTGAGCAGGCAGTGGGGCTTGCCCATAAAACTGGCTGTTTTCAGGGACACCTCCAATGTGGATGGAGGCCAGGGACTGGGGGACCGACAAGACAGAATCCCAGATTCTTGAGGGGTCATTGGTCTTGCCTACCTTTACCATAGAGCCCACCCACCCTGCAATTCTGTTTGCTGGGCCACAGCCCGTGAATGATCATGGGTGTAGCTGAACAGCGCCTCTGTTCACAGCTATGCTTTTCTCTGTTTCGAGGACAGGCACAGGACAGAAGTCCACCCCGTGCCTTACTGGTAGGATGTTTAGATATTTACCTTGTTTCTCACAATCCTAGTTTACTCTTTGCTAAAATATTTAGAGATCATGACATTTACCAGTAGAGTGGTGGATGGTGATAAAAAGACCTCCATTTGATATCTTTTCTCTTCCCCCCTCCCTCCCTCCTTCCCTCTCTTCCGTCTTCCCTCTCTTTCTCAGCCTTTCCACCCCACTTACCGAGCTCTCAGCAAACTCTAGGCTGAACCCCGGGGTGGATTTCAGCTCTCCTCACAGTTAAATCCCTACCCTTGAGAGAGTTCCCTCACCATCCTGGCCACCTATCTCTGAATTCATGAACACCGAGTCCCAGAGACAGTCTAGCCAAGGCCAAGTACTTAATGTGGAACCACTGGCCCTTGCCCGCCTGGAGACTCCACACCCATAGCGTCGCCTAAGATTACATTCGATTTTTTAGCAGGCGTGTCAGACTCAAGCTCATATTAAGTTCATGGTCAACGAAAACCTCAAGATCTTTTTTACATCAATTGCTACCCAGCCAGGTCCACCCATTCTGCACTCTTGTAATTGATTTTTTTTTAAACCTAAACATAGGGCGTTCCATTTATCCCTGTTGCTTTTCCATCTCATTGGTTCAGGTTCTTAGTGCAACCTGATGAAAGTCATAAGGATGTCTTCTGTGACATCATCCAAGTCGTCTTACAGGCTGTTTCTCCCCCCTCGCCTTCCTCCTCCTCCTCTCCCTCCTCTTTCTTCTGCTCCTCTCTCCTATTTTTTGTTATTTTCCTTTCAAATAAAGAGAATTACGTGGCAAAAAAAGTGAAGACTCATTCCCGGTTATAGTACACAATCGCTTTAGATACCACTGAGCTCAACAGTCATCAACAATTAGCTCTGAAAGAGGAGGGCATGTCCTCGTCAAATGTTAACGTTCACTGTATCCATGTGACTTTCTTAACAAATCAGGTAAGGAAGAAATATCCGTTTAAGCACTGCCTGCTGCCACGTAAAGCACGCACAACCACTGCACAAAGGTAACTGGAGCAGCTCTTGACTTCAGGAGGCTTAGCATCCAGCGGTGAGGCAGATGTGCAAAAGCAAGTGTGCCTCCCATCACACAAGCAGAACGTGACTGATGCTGTAATCACGCCAGGAAAGCTATGAAAAATGTTTTAAAAGATAAAACAAAACAGAGTTGTATCTTCCAGCCAGGGCAATTGGGCAGGCCCTCATAGCAGGGCGGGCATTTAATCTAAGCATTGATATCAAGTTTAATGTGCCACAGCTGGCTCTCGGTGAGCGCATTCAGGTTCCAGGGTATCACAGTTACTTCTCCAGTCCTTGCACATCGCTGGTGCGATCATTTCTTTCAGAAAATATCCAAAGCCTTAGGCTGTTGAATGCATTGCAGAGTCTCCTGAAACCCCACCTTCCGGGCTCAAGGACTCAGCAGCAGCTGATTTAGGGTCCTGGGTTCCTCTCACAGTCCTGAGGTGCAACAGGGACCTGAAAAAGTTAGCTCACAGGAAACAGCTCAGGGCTACTGGCTGGGCCCTCCCTGGGGGTTGTTTCCTACAAGACAAAGGCAAGCTAGGAAGGAGTTCACTCTGCCTTTCCTCTCTGATGTCTTCTCCTGTCCACTCCTGTCGTCTCCCCTCCTCTCTTCTCTCTTCTCTGCCTTCCTTTGCCCGTTTGCTTTGTCTCAGCTCCTCTGGGTCTTTGTCTTCCTGGCCAGCTTTGCTCTCTCATCTCTCTCCCTGGTTATGGTCCCTCCTTCCATCTATCTGTTTTGTGCCCTTTATGGAGGGCTGGTGCTTTTGCCTGACCATAAGTGCAATACATGCTTATTGTAAAATATTTGGACAAACCAATGTATCTAAAAAAAAAAAAATCTATAACCTCCTCACTGAGTGATAAGCAGTGTTGAAATTCGGCATATTTTGGATCCTTTTCCTCCTGTGCGTGTGGAACTTTAGATATGTAATTCTTAATTAAAGTTGGAGTGCTACTATGCACACAGCTTTGTGCCTTGCTAGTTTTACTTAACATTATATAGTAGCATTTTCACATGTCATTACATATTCCTTGAAAACATGATTTTTTTAATGGCTGCATAATCTTCCACTGTTCGATGTACATGTCCTTTTAAATTCTAGGCTCATCATATTTTAAGGCTTAGCCCTGTGCAGCAACGGTGATTTCCTTAAACGCCCTTCTTGCTCCACCCTCCCTCCCTCCCTCCCTCCCTCCCTCCCTCCCTCCTGCCCTCCCTCCTTCCCAGTCCCTCTACCTCATCTGGTTGATTGTTTAAGCTTATGGAGGCAGAATTTCATCTTTCAGAGCATCTGTCTTCTGTGGAATTATGTCTTCTATTAGAATCTTTGACATGGAGTCCCCTGCGTGCTCTGTCCTCTTGTGAGGTTCCCCCAGGTCCCCCCCTTCCTTGGCCAACTTTAGACAGGGCTGGTTCTTCCCAGATGCCCATCACTTCCCTTTAACCCATTTTTCTTTCTTGGCCAGAGTCAAGGCACCCCTGGTAGGGATAGGACAGTGACCATCTCTGTCATGCAGAAACATTGCCTACCCTTTCTGGGCTGCGTTTTGTTCTGTTCTGATTTTAAATTTCTTAAGAGGGAATCAGCCTGGATCACCCTCCCGACACTCTTTGCAGCCCCTGTGCTTGTTTCTTCTTCTTTCCAAAAGGTAAAATGTGGGGGGACAGGCCAGTTCAGGATTCATCCACTTTTGTTTTTAGAAGTGTATTGAACAAATTGTCCAACACTTGAGATCTCAAGTGTCAGGCCCCAGGCTAGGCTTACAAAGGTGAGAAAGTGGGCTCTCTGCCTTCAGAGACAGTTCCGTAAAGAGATCAAGTGGGTTTTTGAGCTTTTAAAGAAGTTTCCATAAAGAAAAGCGATGTGACTGAGTTTACTTTTGGCTCTGACACTTATCGGTCACCATAAATAGTTTGAGGAAGTCACCTGTCTTTGAAAGCCCTCTGTTTCCCCAGGTTATGAGCCCAGTTTCCAGAGACAACACACTGTGGTCTGGCTCTGCCTTGTCTATCATTCATTAGCTGCCTCTTTATGACCTTGGGGAAGTTCCTTAGTCACCAAACTTCTGTTTCCTTACCTAGGACATAGGTATAATAATGGAAGCTCCCTGGTAAGTTTTTCTTACAAAAATAAACTGTTACCATAGTAAAAATTCATACACAAGTCCCTATTTTACACCCAGTGCTTAATAAATTCCAGTTGCCACTGTTCTAAGAATTAAATCCATGTGTACATATTAAGGGTGGCATTTGGTATCATAACAGAACCATTTATTATTTTTTAAATACATTTTTTTATTTATATGAGTACACTGTTGCTATCTTCAGACACACAAGAAGAAGGCTTCAGATCTCATTACAGATGGTTGTGAGCCACCATGTGGTTGCTGGGAATTGGACTCAGGACCTTCAGAAGAGCAGTCAGTGCTCTTGACCACTGAGCCATCTCTCCAGCCCACTATTTTTTTTAATGGCAGAGATTAGGATGGAGAGCACTGGAATACTGAGAAAAGAAAAACCACTGTTGCTAAGGGAGGACCTCCAGCCCTCCTACCTGTATCCCAGGAAACGCAATCCAGAAAAGCTCACAGGATTTGTCCAAGGTCACACAGAAAGTGAACCAAACAACAAGAAACCAAGATCTGGGGATGTTACACCTATTCAAGGGCTGAATCTTGACTTAAGGGCGTGACATGTATCCCAGCCTTGCCTTGTTTGTTTTTTTTTAAGATTTATTTATTATTATACATAAGTACACGATGGCTGTCTTCTGACACACCAGAAAAGGATGTCAGATCTCATTACTGGTGGTGGTGAGCCACCATGTGGTTGCTGGGAATTGGACTCAAGACCTTCGGAACAGCAGTCAGTGCTTTTACCTGCTGAGCCATCTCGCCAGCCCCCCAGCCTTGTTTTAGGGCCCCTAACATACTGTCCCCAGAAGTAAGTAGGAGCGGGTGGGCATAGCAAGCCTGAGGCCACCGCAGCCTCTCACCCTATGATGAACCCAGTCACTGTTTAGAAGCTGCCTGACTCATGGGGGTGGGGGGAGGTTGCCAGGGCTAGTATGCTGGGCAGACCTAACATTGCCCAGAGCCCAAGCTTTGGGTCGGCTTTCCAAGGGATTCTTTTTTGTTGTTTTGTTTTGTGTTTGAGACATGGTCTCCTTATGTTATTTCTGGCTGTCCTGGAACTCTCTCTGTGGACCAAGCACAGCTTAAACACACAGAGATCCACCTGCCTCTGCCTCCCAAGTGCTGGGATTCAAGACCTGTTTCACCCCACCCAGCTTTCCAAGGGCTTCTTTCTGACTGCCTGGCTTGATTTGGGTTCATGGTGAGACCAGACCCCAAGGTTGTCCAGGGTTTGAAGTGGGAAGCAGTGGGGTGCCACATCCTATCTCAAGTTCAGGTCACTGCAACACAGTATCCATCTCTCTCCCCCTCCTCCTCCTAACCCTCCTTCTCTCTTGCTCCAGGCTTCCTGTCTCCTCTTCTCCTCTTTCCCGGTATTCCTTTCCCCGTTTTATTTCTGTCGGTCGAGACCCCTTCTCTCATGCCCCTTTCTTCTTCTTGTCTTTTCCCCTCTTCCTTCAGCCTCCTCCATCCCTATCCCTTCATCCCTTGCTCTTCTCCAAATACAAAAGGCACTCCAGTTCCAGGGAGCGATCCCATCCCCTGTTCCACTATCAGATGGGAGGGTCCAAATGTCAGCCCAACTCTTCTCCAGGTCCTGCTGTGCCACTGCTGTGGGGGGGTGGGGCCGGGGCTGCACAGGCGGGCTGCCCTGAATGACAAGAGGGGATATTGATCGCATTCTGAACTCAGCCCAGCAGATAGAAGGTAATTAATGACTCCATTTGCCTCAGTACCGGGGAGAACAATTGAGTTTGCAACAGCAGCAACTGGCAGCTGGGGGAGACTGGGGTGGGGGGTGAGCTGGGGGTGAGCCCTCTGTGGGGAGGGATGGGGAGATGAGGTAGAACATCAGATGTAGTGCTCCTTCCCCAAGCTCGGTTAGAATTTCCTCCGCACTCTCTGCTCTCCTTCCCTCCTAGACAAGTTCTTGAGGTCGTTCTTCTGACAGTGACTAAAGTTTGGCTTCCTCCCAGGGACCGCTTCTTGCCAGCCCATGGATCTTGTGCATATTTTGAACTTTTCCAGAGCTGTTTCCTCTGGAAAAGGTTGGATAGATGGAACCTTTTTTTCAGGTGCACTGTGGGGCGCTAGAGGCAGGGAGTGACTAGCACCTTGAGTTTGCCAAGAGGCCAGGACATGAGCAGTTAAAGGATGGATGTGGTGAGAATGACCAAAAGATTTGGCTTACCAGGAAGAAGGGAACGTTTTGGCTTGAGATCCAGGCTTTCTACTTACCAGCTGTATGATGTTAGACATACCAACTTGTTCTCTGAGACTTATTCTTTATCTGAAACACAATGGTGATGATGATATCTAGAATCTAGTAGAATTGAACAGATTTAATAAGAGTAAGTGAAAGCATATTGCTGGTTTCCTATGACCAGTGCACCTTTGTGTTTGCTTAGAAAATGAAAGCTCAGTGCTGGCATGCTTGCCTGGCCTAGGCGAGGCCCTGAGTTTGAGCATCACCACTAGAAGGGAAATAAAATTAATCCTGAAGTTGATATAGTTTTATCCTATGTTAAAAAATTTCTTGGAGGTTGGAGCGATGGCTCACTGGTTAAGAGCATGTACTCTTCTTACAGAGGACCAAAGTTCAATTCCTAGCACCCAAACTGAGCCTCTCACAGCTGCCTGTAGCTCTAGCTTCAGAGAAATGCCTGCATTTGCATGGACATACTCTTACACAGAAAAAAAAATACATGCACATATAGCATTAAAAATAAAAATGATTTTGAAACTCATTTTAGCCTGCTCCCAAAACCTACCTCTTTTTTTATTATTATTATTATTATTATTATTATTATTATTATTATTATTATTAATTTATTTTGGTGAGTGCATAGCTCCATCTATCTCTTCTTGGTGACTTTCCACTCACCAAGCTACTGAGACCTCATTGGGAAGTCCCATTTGTGATTGCCCAGATTGAGGGGTCTGGCCTGGGGTCAGGTATGGGGGACAGGAGCTACTCCAGGAACAGCTGGAAAGAATAGTATTGAGGAAGTAAGATCTTCAGGAGGTGGTCAGACAGATGTGTAAGACATTCTCCTTCCTTCTTTCATGTTTGTACATAGTGTGTGTGTGTGTGTATGTGTGTGTGTGTGTGTGTGTGTGTACACACTCTATCACTAAGCTCCCCAGCTAGTCCTCAGATATCTTAAATAACAATTCTCAAAGTGATCTGTGCCCTAGACAACATAGGAAAGCAAAGACAGAAAGAAGGTACATTTACTTATGATCGGGAAGTAGCCACTGACCATGTTGGGGACAGTATTTTCAGCAAAGATGGTCCTTCTACATTCATGGTTGCCTTTCTCTCCATGGAGGCTGGGCTTTCTGCTATGGAGCTACTGGTACATAGCTGTCCATCATTTTAGCCTAGAGCTAAACTGCTAAGTAACTTTCTTGTGCTGGGCTCCCTGGTAAATACATCCTGGCCATTTGCCCTTGTGTAATCTGTACTTCAGTGACTCTGAACCTTTGTTTTCTCAGAAGCTGAAGGGACTTACAGTTCCTACTTATGTTGGAGAGTTGTTTAGAGGGCCAAATAACTCAAGATCTGTAAAGACTTTGTGTCAGGCGTTCAATAAATAAGGAGTCAGAGAAGATAATATAGACTTAATTAATTCATCTATAGCTTGACTGTGCTCCATAGAGGACTTGTGGTGGGCCCACCCACTTTGAGAAGAATCACACTATAGTAGAAGGAGCATCTAGAATAACCACGTGCCTAAACGTTCTACTGCCCAGTTGTGAGAACTGGGAGAACTGGCCTCTCTGCTCCCATTTGCCCAACTAGGTTCTACAACTATAACACGATAAATTTAGTGCCCTGATCATCTGGGCAGTCTGTGCTTTGTCAGCGCACACCACAGAGGTTAGCCTCACTATAGGGAAAATGCCAGTGAAGAACTGGAGATGCACCCTGCATAGGGCCAAGTGGTTCTCAGCTGGACCCTGGCTTTAGTACCTAGGTAGAGAAGAAAGTAACTTAAGAGGCAAGTTCTCATGGCAGACCTGGACTCAAATCCCAACTGCCCTTCACTAGGAGTGAGGTCTTTAACAAGATACTTTTTAACGTCCTTGGTCTTGGTTTCCTTATACGTAAAATGAGTACCACAGTATTTCTTCCACGGTGTGGTTGGAAGGATTATTAAATGAGCTTTTAAGTACAGACGTGTTGCTTTTTGTTTTTTAGTACTTCTGAGACAGAAGTCTCACTAGACGGCCCCTGCTAGCCTGGGACTCACAATTTCCCCTGCTTTAACCTCCTAAATCCTGAGCTTCAGGCATGTATCGCCATGTTACAGCTTTACATTCTTTTTGTTACTTGTTTGTTTGCTTGTTTTATGGTACTGGAGATTGGACGCAAATATCCTATGTAAATGCTCCCCTTGGGCCACACCCTCAGTCTAAGGGGCTCTTGACCGTTGTATAATACTAGGGTATCTGGCAGGGGCCAGGGGAAAGTAGGATTTAATCCACCATTGGTAGTGATTATTAGCCCAGTATATGGGCTTTCCATAGCATCGAGAGGGACATAATAAGCCTATAGCAACCATATTTGCCAACCTTTCTTTAAAAGAATATCCTGAGAGTTGGAAAGAGTATTGTTAAGTAGAGATTGTTCCAGAAAGTTTAGAATATACAGACACTATACTCCATCCAGCCTTCTTGGCACAGGGAGTTCAAATGTAGACTCTGAGCCCTGTCCTGGGGCAGCTTCTTCTACCTGCTCTGATTCCAAGGCTAAGCAACCCCTGAACCCGGAACAGTGTTTTCTGTCAGCTTGAAGCACTGTAGGTGTGTGGGTGGTGTTGCTGAGGGGATCTGAGTTGATGTCGCCAGAGTCTAACAGGACTGACCAGAAATGACTGGGTATACTTGTGTTGGACCAATCAGATTCTGGCCAGTCTAGAAAATTTCTGCCAGGGGTTTCATACTAAATACCACCCGGGAGAGCTCATCCACTCAGTCAGTCAGCTAGTCACTTATTTAGTGAGCATCTGCTATGTATCATGCCTAGCATAGACTTACAGACATGCATCAGTCAGTTCCTGGGCTCAGAACCTGGCTTCCTGGGTGGGGAATTGTCCTTGCAATGGATACTACCCAACTATTCTCACTTGTTCCTTTCCCCCTCACTCATCACCTAGGTCAGGACTCAATTTTGCCTCTGCCAGTAGTTTTGCAGCTTAGCCAGATAGCTCTTCATACTGTGGCTGGTCCTTGCCCCAGCCTCTTCTCCAGTCTGCCTAAGCATTTTTTTTTTCTGTCACCTCTGGGAGGCCATCCCCGATGTCAAGCACTGCCAACCACTTCGCTTTGTGACCCTCTCCCATACTCTTCTTCCATGGTTTCTCCTTCTCCTTCTACTCCCTTCTTTTCCTCCTCCTTCCTGGTCCTCCAGCTCACCCTCTGCTAGCTCCAGGTTGCTCTCCATAGTTGAACACCCTGCCAGGACACCAGGTTCCATCCTTCGGACAAGCGTTCCCACCCGGGCCAGCGCCCCCACCCCCACCCCCCGTTGCTGGTGTGGAAAGTTTCTTCCCTTCCCAGTCCTTCTACCTGCCCTCTCTCAAGCCTCTCAGCTTACTTCTTCCAGAAGCATCTCCCTCCTCCTTGCACCTTCCTGGCCCCTCCCACTTCCTTTCCTTGCATCCGCCTGCTCTCTCTCTGCCTTAGCTCCTCCCCCTTTCCTCGCACCCAAAGGAAGGGTACCCATCCCTATCATTCACAGAGCATAGAGCCGACCTGTGGAAGGGTTGGGGGTCAAGGGATGTCTCTCTGTCTCCCCACCGATAGTGATGCTCTCTGCCCCATAGTTCACTTACTGACGACTCTCCCCTCCCCCCGCCCCCGACACACCTCGCCCTCCCCTCCCCTCCCTTCCCCTCCCCTTCCCTCCCCTCTCCTCCCGTCTCGGCTCCTGCCACGATTCCCTCTTCCTGACTTCTTCGCTGCTTGTCAAAACCCCACCTTTCTTCCCACTTGGGACTGCCCTCGGGACTTCTCCCGTCTGAGGTCAGTGTTCTCTGCAAGCTTGGTGGCCCTGTGCCACTAACGCTTTCTAACTACCGGTCTCCCCCCACCCCGACTCTCCTCCCCTCCTCCTCTTCCTCCGCCTCCACCTCTCCCAGCAGAGGGCTTCCTTTTTCCTTCCCTTCCAGCCCTCCCCGGCTTTCCACCCGCTGCCTCTGTAACCTGTCTCACCACCAGGGCCTGTGTGTACAGAAAAATAAATAAATAAAAAGGTCAGCAAGTGGAGGGAGCAGCAATAACCCCTAAAACAGTACTATCAGTGGAACATGATTGATCAATTGAATTCCATAGCGGCTGAAAAATGTGGGATTAAGTAGTGTATTATACGCACAATGAGTTGAGGCATGATGTTCATTTCAAGTTCATTTCGCCGGCCTCTGCCACCAGATCAGGCAATCAATAGGGGCAGCAGATATCATATATCACCTCTCTGCGGGCTGGGGAGAGAGCACCATAATCTCTCGCAAATTTAGAGTGACAGATTTGTCAAGATCTGAAGGGCCCCTGAATAAATGAAGGCAAAGAGACTCCTCCAGCCAGTGACCTGAGGACAAAGCTTTAGTTCAGCTCCTACACACACACACACACACACACACACACACACACACACACACTCAGTCACAGGGTAAGGCAAGCCACACACGGGCATATACACAAATCCACACAGAGGCATGAAAAGCATCTTGCCACACATAGGTGCTCAAACACACACACACACACACACACACACACACACACACACACACACACACATATATATATTTGAATGCATGCTTATTGACAAATGTACCTTCTACTCCTTAGGACCCATTCAGTAAGAGCAATACAAAGACCCTTGATTCTACTTTCCCTCTGCCCTAGCCCCAGGGCATCCCCAGAAGGTAGGAGGGTTGCAAACAGAGACAGTCAGGCACAATGGGGCATGTAGATAGTGACAGGCCGTGGAGGTAGAGAGATATACATCCTGGCAAGAGGAGCTTGTGGGAGAAAGGGAACATGAGCTCACATTCCTCATGTGCCCAGGTTCTTTTAAAAGGATTCTTACAGTCAGTTAAACTCATCCAGATCCTTTTTTATCCAGGTGTTTATGACTTAGACATGTACATGCATAGAGAACTCTCACACAAAGGGGAAAAATAAGTATACTGTATTCCAGTTCCCCTTACAGGGTCACTAATGGTTCCAGAACCACGCAGAAAAAATACAACTAGTTCTGTCCATAGGAGCATAAGAATGTCATCAAAGCAGCCTCTGCCCACCTCAGGCTGGTCTTACTGTCTCTCTGTCTCTGTCTCTCTGTCTCTGTCTCTCTTGTTCTCTGCCTCTGCCTTTCTGTGTGTGTGTCTCCATATTTTCTCTTTCTACATCTCCCCCCTCCGCTCCCCTCCCCCACACTCTCCTTGCTCCTGAACAGTATGGTGGGAAGACAGGAGGTCCTTTTGGAAAACAGTGCCTTTTGCTCCTTCTGGAAGGCCAGAGAGGAAGGACGGCTGTAGATTGAGGTTAATCAATATGTAATACTTTCTATGGTCTCCCAAATGATACTGTACGGTGTTACTGTATATAATGCAATATTGATTATATCATATCATATAATCACCTATAAACTGATATATATAACAGTCCCAGAGGAACACCCTGGGGCCTAGAGCACAGGCCTAGCCCTAGGCTCAAGGCTCCCTAGCTTATCCTGGACTGAAGGAAGTCATGAAATAGCAGGCTGGGGCTGGGGCCAGGGCTGGGGCTGGGGCGGAGGGCCGAGGGCCATCAGAGTTGCTAAGTTAGGGTCCAAAGAGGCTGTAGGACAGGCTCTTTGTCCTCGGAATGCTCTAAAAGCTCCAAGTGGCCAAACACTGGAGGGCAGGGCCAGAGGAAACAGAAACAAACAAGGTAACAAGTGGATGAAGTAGAGATTTGGAGACTGGACTGCCTTCTGGCCGGAAGCAGACTCTAGTGGTGACCAGCCCTATCTCCATGGAGCAAGTCTTGACTCCTGGTGGAAACCAGGTGTCCCAGGAGCTGTCTCCTACTGAGCCTGAGCCTGAGCCATCGACGGGAGAAAGATGGCCGGGTCATAGCCACCGGCCTGCTTTCCGGAGTCTGACCATGTGGAGGGCCAAGCAGCCCCTATGACTACTGACTCTTCCTTCCTACTGCTCTGTGTCCAGCCCGACCAGAGTACCTCAGCTTTGCTCTCAGGGCCCCTCCTCCCCAGGAGTAGTTAATGATTTTATCCAGACTCTATGTTATACTTAGCTTAGAGATTTGATGATTTTCAATCCTTGGAATCGGTAGAACTGAGATTTATCTGAACCCAGTTCAATTCTCCACAGTAGTACATGTCCGAGAACCCAGCCCCTCCTCACCTAGTGTGACTCAGGCTGGGGGATGGGGGAGGTTCTGGGAAAAGAAAGCCTTGGAGACAGCCTTGTGGGACCTCCTGCCTCCATTTCTGCCTAGTCCTTCTGCCCAACTTATGACCTCCCTTCTTTCTCTCTCTCCAGCTCTTTCAGAGTTCTGGCTTCCCCACCCTGTCTCTGAGGAAGGGCCAGCCCCTAGGCCTTTAGACCTAGGCCTCTAGCCTCCTCTAGCTTGTGAATGAAAAGAAAGGGACCCTAGCAGGGGTACAGACATGGACGCAGGGGCACAGGGTCCAGAGCCAAGTACCCATCCCCTTGACCACCGCATCCTTTCTTATTTTTGTTGGCCTGGTGCTCATGACTTAAGTGTCTGTGTGTTTCCCAGATGTGTCCGAGGGCTCTGTCCCTAATGGAGACTCCCAGAGTGGTGTGGACAGTTTGCGGAAGCACCTGCGAGCCGACACCTTCACCCAGCAGCAGCTGGAAGCTCTGGATCGAGTCTTTGAGCGTCCTTCCTATCCCGATGTCTTCCAGGCATCAGAGCACATCAAGTCAGAACAGGTGAGAGCAGAACTTCCCGTTCACCCAGAACATAAAGGGACTGGGCAGAATGAGACCCTCCCACACCAGATGACCAACACTGCCTGTGTTTATACAGCTACCATGTGTGCACCACATGACCGCACAGATAGACATTAAAGCATAGTTAAGAAAAATAATTTCAGTATACAGTCATTAAAAATTATAAGATATGGATCAAAACATAAATGCTGTCCCTATTCAAAGGTTCTAATTCCTTATGAAGGGCATTGTGTCATCCCTTAGTCCCCACCTCCACCCCAGCTCTGGCATTCTGTGACCCTAGTATGGGACACTCAGAAATATCCTCTTGCTATGACCCTTGCCCTGCCCCCACCAGGTCCCACAGAAAGTCTGAAAAATCCTCTTGCCCCATATCAGAAAGAGAGCCCACCCACGCCTGCCTCCTTGTCCCTGATACATCCATCCAGTGTGAACCCAGGCTGGATGGCAGCTGTCTCGGCCACCCACGAGTCTCACAGACACAGAAAAGCACAGCGCACACAACACAGGCCGAAGCATGCACCACAACAGCAAAACACACCACTCAAAAACATATCCCTAAAAGCCTTCACATTTCAGGGCTAGCAAGATGGTTCAGTGGGTGATGGCACTTGCCACCCAACACTGCAAGCCTGACAGCCTGTGTTTGGTCCCCAAATTCATGTAAAGGTGGGGGGAGAGAACTGACCCCACAGAGCTGTCCTCTGGTTTGCACATGTGTGCCACAGCATGCCCTACTCCCGACGAAATAATAAGCTCTTTATCTTAAAAATTAAAGGCTTCCCATTTTCCACCATCATTCACCTGCTCTTCCCACTGCACACAGCACACACTATGTAGCCCAACAGTCCTGCAGGGCCCATGCATGCACACACTTCCCAGGCCGGCTGCTCAGTAACCCTAGAGCATGCCCGTCCATCCACACATCAATGTAGTCCCCAACCAGCCTACAAATATGGCCTAGGTCAGGCCTCCAACTGCAGAACAATACAGCCTGCTGTGCATACACTCACACTGTACACACGCACACACACACACACACACACACACACACACACTTCCACACTGGCTTCACCTTAAGCTCCACACGGCATAGTTGCACTTTAAGACTTCAACAGCCCCTAGCCTCTCGCCTTTCTCCCCGCCCGTCCTTTTATCCCATAAGCTGTTTGTCTTCATAAAACAAAAATCAAAAGTCTTTTTAAGGTGCCCTGAGCCATAAACCAACAAAGGAGGAGCTGGCCAAGGCGGGCGGCTCAGTGCACCCTCCCCAAGTCCCTGGCTGTATTACAATGAATAACCTTTATTTACTTTCATTAGACTATTAAACACCAGCACAGTCATTTTTCCCCCTGAAACTCGGAGCAGGGCCCATAAAGCAAATCCGAAGCCTAATTGAGTTCATTTTAATTTCTCTCCGATCACAGCGAATTACTCTGGTGATAAATCAGGGGGCAGCTTCACCCCCAGTAGAAGGCCTAATTTGCAGCTAATTACAAAACTGATTTCTACAGGAAGATCAATACGAGAAGGAATTGGAAATGACGAGGCAATCCCGTCCAGCCAAGGAGGGGAGGGGATCCTCTGGGGGGGCCAGGAAGCGGAAGGGAAAAAAACGGACCCGAAAGAGCAGAAAATCAGTTTTAATTTAACGTAATATTAATCAGAGCAACTTTTCCTGCTTTGTGCAGGCTCCTGGTCTGCCTGGCTCCGGGGTCTGGCTTGGTGGTAGTTGCAGTAAAAAGGCAATTACCCAAGTGTCTCGGGCAGGACACCCTTTCAGAGTCAATGGCTGGCCCCCTCCTACCCTTCTGTTAGCCATGTGGACTCTCCCCCTCCCCAATTTCATACCCCAGTGCACAGGCAGAGAGCAAGGGGCCCATGGGGCTGTCTTTGTTTGTTTTTTAAAAGGGGGCACCCATACCCCATCAGCCAACCCAGCAGTGCCAGGCTGGAGGCCCCACTAGGTCCTTCCCCCAACTGCTACCTCAGCCATGTGTCCAGCTCCATCTCTGCCCGCCATTGCTCCTACTCAGAGGAACTTGAGCACCCCATACTTCTCAGCAAGGGGATCCCCATTGCTGTGCTCCCTCCTGGAGCATCTTAGGCAAAAGATGGAGATGCTGCTTTAGGGACCCCCCCTCCCAGTGTATAGGCCACATCTCCACTCAGCGTTTCAGGTCCACCCCCACTCTCACCAAACTCCCCTCCCCACCTCCCTGCCCCACCCAGCCATCTCCTTCCACCCCATCTGGGAGGGCTCCGGGGTCCTCCTCTCCATCTGCACACCGCATCTTTCTATGTATACACATCAATAGAGAGCTGTCACTTTTCTCCCTCCTCCCAGGGGAATGAATACTCTCTCCCAGCCCTGACCCCTGGGCTTGATGAAGTCAAGTCCAGTCTATCTGCATCCGCCAACCCTGAGCTGGGCAGCAATGTGTCAGGCACACAGACGTACCCCGTCGTGACCGGTAAGGTGGCTTCCAGGAGGGTGGGGACACTGCTTCCAGTGTTGGTGCCTTAGTCTATACCATCTGGGCCCCAATGAGACAAGTGGCCCCCTGCCATGGTATCTGCAGAGTGAGAGAGAGAGAGAGAGAGTGAGTCTTCCTGAACAGATGTGCGCCGATGTAGGGATAGAAACATTGTGGTCAGGATTCTGGGCTTCAGCCTGAAAAGATGGAGGCTAGAAGCCAGCTGCTGGCTCTCTCTCTCCTTGCCTCCTTTCCTCTCTCTCCCCAGTTGTCTGGCTAGGACATATATAGACGAATGTTAAGGCAAACAGGCCAGCTGGGGAAAGTGGCTCAGAGGTTCCGGGTCTCTAGCCTTCGTGCTCTGTCCCCAAGAGTATTGAAAAGCTTGCTTTCCTCTCTCAAGGCAGCTTGTATGGCTGTGGCCTGGGACCTGAGGGTGTGGTTAACAGCCCTGCAGAGTGGAACACAGTTACTATAGCCTTTCTGCTGCATCCTAGAGGAAGCCAATGAGAGGAAGTTGGATTCCAAGGACTAGGGAGGTCAAATGAGGGGTTGAGGGGAGAGACACCCTGGTCAAACCTTCCAGGGATGACAGTTACAGAGGTACCTGGAGATCTAACAGATGATGTTTCTGAATGTAGAGCTTCATGTGCCGGCTTCAGAAGGTCCCTGGCACAGTAGAAGGGTTTCCGGGCCAGGAAAGTGTTCCAGTAAGAGAGACACACATTGAGGTGTTATTAAAATTCACCTAATTATCCTGGAGGCACTAAAGCCAGTGTGCCATTCCTACCTTGAGAGACAGGATGACTGAGAAGAGACTCCATGGGGAATGGGAGACACTGAGGCGTTACCAGAGTGAGCTGAGACCGCCTAGGGACAGGACGGCAAGGATGTTGAAGGTAGCTGGCGTCACCGCCAGTGGCAAAGACAGAGAACAGGCTATAGGAGGGCACTGTGGTGATTTGTCTGCATAGTGACTTGGAAACTTTGTGTGGATAGGAGGGCAGCTCTGGCTGAGGTAGGCTCAAAGTAATCACTCAAACTTCAGGAGGCTCCGGAGAACCCTACTTTCCCTGTGCTCTTCTGAAGTGATATCTTGGTACAGTGGTGTCCAGCAAAAACAGAGTCTCATTCTTTAGCTAGGAATCCAAAGAGTGACTAGGCTTTAGGGAGCGATGTCCTTAGTAAGGCCCGCTGAGTGAGTTCACAGCTTAGACCAGTGAGTGGTTCTCAACCTTCCTAACGGTGCAACCCTCCCTTTAGTACAGTTCGTGTTGTGGTGAACCCTCAACCATAAGCTTAGTTTTGTTGCTACTTCACAACTGTAATTTTGCTACCATTATGAACCATACTGTAAAGATCCAATATCTGATGGGTGACCCGCAAGGGGGTTCGCGACCCACATGTTGAGAACTGCTGTCTCGGCTCCAAAGGACCTGGGTCTGAGCTTTCCAAGGCCCCCTATAGTTGTTCTCTGGTCTTCCAACCCAAGCCAGGTCAGCTTTCTGGTGCCGTGGATACTTCTCAAAAGTGGTGAAACAGCAAGAAGGACTTTTCTCAGTAGTTAGTGCCACAGTCCAGAAGGTAGGAACTTCCTGGGGATGGACACATGGTTCTTCCGGGCAGGACTCCTGCTGCAGGGGACACTGGGGGCTAATGTGGAAAAGTGCCTCCACCTTGAACAGTCCCCATCAGTCTCCCCCCCCATGGCCCTGGAACGGTCCCAGCTCAGCCTGGGAACATCTCCGGCTGATCCATCTGGATCCAAGTGTGAGAAAAGTTCATTTCAGACCCAGCTTGACATTCCCAGGTGGCACGTTAGCAGCAACATCTCAATCTGTATGCGACATTTCAATCAAGCGAGGAGTAACAAAAGCAGAGCCATTAACATTCGGAGCTGTTCACCAGTGGTAATGACGGGGAAACTCTGCTCAGAAACTGGAAATTACCAAAAAAGAGAGAAGTGTGGCGAGGGGTGGGGGAGGGGAGGGGAGGGGGCGGGTGGGGGCAGGGAATGATTTTTTTTCCACACTTAGACCGAGATCCAGTGTTTGGATTAATAGTGCCATTATTCCAGCAATGGCTGAGGATTATGCTCACTCTTAAAAATGTTCTTTTGCTGGCAATTAAATGGCTGCAGCTATTGATCTTTGTTGATTTTATGTCCTCCTAATTTGCATAATCTATTAAAGATGAATGATTCATGATGTGTTTATCGAGGGGACAGGCAGAGTTTGCTGGAGGTACTGTCGAGGTGAGAAACAGGTGCTGCCCAGAGACTTCAGGGGCCTTCTTGGGAACAGGTTGAGCATGGTAGCTTTTGGGCCAGAACTCGATCGGAAGCATTAAGCTGTGTATCGAGGACGGGCAGCACAAATGAACTTTGAGTGAGTTCTTCTAGACAGATGTTGACATCTGTGAGAACAGGGACTCCAAGCAGGCTGAGGAGGAGAGAGCCTCTTGGTGTAATTTGCAGATATTCTTCCCAAAGATCCTACCCCATAGAATCTCACTCTGCAGCCCAGACTGGTCACTCACAGCTATCCAGCTACCCCCCACAGCCTCCTGAGTGCTTCAGTTAAGAAGGGTGAACCGGTGTACCCAGCTCACAGGCATTCTTTAAAAGCTTATTTCATTTGAGAACTAGTAAGGGCAGAGGAAGAAAAAGGTGTTTAGGTGAGTGAATGCTCATAGGTAATAAATCAGGGGGCTGCAAGGCCATGGTGTGTTTAGAGCCTTGGATGTGCCAAGGAATCCCACAAGTCCTCAGGTACTCAGCTCATCCTCTCCCTAGAAGCCAAAGCCCAAAGAGCAGGTCTTAAGGAAGCTGACTGGGAAGGCCTTAGCCCAACCTGAGAGGCCAGACCTGATTGATATTCCTGCCGTCTCCTGGCACTAGAGGCTGATTTCAAACTTCACCAGCCACTTGATACAGCTGTTCCACAAGGTCAGGACTGAGAGGAGACAGGAGCCTGAACTGTTGTGTGGAGAGAGAGTGGGAGCCAGTGGGCCAGGACACAGCTAATCACATCGCAGGCAAGGGTGGCTGCCACAGGCTAGGACTCTCAGCCCGATCCCCTCCCCACACAGCTTCCAGCGGGGAACCAAGGCAAGACACCGATTTCTCAGGGTGGTGTTTGGAAGTTCAGCCGAGATTTTTAATTTCACTGCATCACAACTCAGCAAGCTGCCAAGTCAAGCTGGTTATTTAAATTTATCACCCACTCTCCCCTCCGCTGCTGGGTTGCTCTAGCTCAGCTGCATCTCTTTGCTCCAGCCCACTGCTCTAGGCTGCCGGTCTGGAACAGAGCCGACTCTCAACTAAGTGATAAAGAAAATGGGACCCACTAGTTGGGAAAATGGGCAGGGAGCACTCTGGCCTCGGGCTTCCTTAGCCGGGATTGCTTGGAGCTGCCTTCAACCACCTTTATATCCTCTTCAAAGAACACCACAGGGAAATGGCCTTAACCCTTAAGTGTTCCACAGACCCTCTGGTCTGGGACTCTACAGAGAGGCCTCTGCTACAGCCGCTGTATCATTCACTTCTTAAGTTTCCCAACACCAGTAGCAACAAGAGCTCTGCTTCCCCATGTCTTTCTCTCTGGCCTTGGCCCAGGCTGCAGCAATAGGTGAGCCTGCAGAGACACTGAAAGTGATGTTAATCTGGAAAGGAGGAGATGAAAACAAGGTCTAGGATCCCTCAAATCACTGGGGGGTTCTTTGGGGAGTTCAAGGGTGCAAAGTTTGGCTTGGGCAAAGTCTGTTCAACAACAGATAGCAAGTTTCCTTCCCAGAAGCCATGTGTTGAGTTGGTGCTAAAGGGAGTTAGTGCTCACAAAACCTGAGAAGCTAAAGAACACACGTGTCACCAGAGCAGCTGCATAGAGCGGGCTTCACTGGCCTCTAGTGGGTATCACTACCAAGCACTGGGCAAGCCTTGCGCAAATGCAGTTCTCGGAGGTGTGAGAGGAATGAAACTGGTCCTCAGAAACAAGGGACTGAGCTTAGCACAACAGAGCTGGGTAAAAAATAACAGAGGAGCAGTTAATGCACAGCCACACCTAACTCTGAAGCCAGAGTCAGAGCAGGATGCGAGACACTGTGAGCTTTACACAGAGGTAAACCTTCGGGTAGGAATGTTGAGGTATAATGCACACAGACAGAGCATGTGATCTTGGACCCAAGAAAAAATAGAGGCAGGACAGGGACAACACTGTCCAGAAACTGGAGAGCCACAGGCTCTCCCCCATGACCCAGGGAAATACAGGAGAGGGGCACATGTCATCGTGAGAAACAGAGACAGATGTAGATCTAAGTTCAAGTTCATGTCATAAGTAGTTGCAGGAACCCTCAAGCCAAGAAGGTACAGAGAACTTTGTGCGGGGTAGTGGTTCACTCTGGCACCAGCAGAGATGATGTGGAACCTTCTCTGTAGTAACATCTTATGATCCAGGATGCAAGGGACTCCCATTGAGAAAAACAAACAGAAAGCCACCATAGAAGATGAGCTCACCATAAAAAAGCTTAGCACACTCCATGTGACACTGAGCTACTGTGAGGGGATGTTAGCAGAAGGGCAATTAGCATCCCCAAGGACGAGCTAGCAATGGAACATCCCAGTGTGAAGATCAACTAAAGAAAAGATTCAACAGAAAGACTAGTTTTTATTTTAACCCAGATCTGGACCCAGGAACCCTCCCCCCCTCCCCCACGCCCAGTGCTGAGCCAACTCTCAGATAATGGAGACCCAAAAGGCCAATGGATGAAAAGGAGGAGGGGGGGCGTTTATCCTAGCTTATCCAGAATCAGAGTCTTCTCGGTAAAGAATCTTACTTATTTTGGATAATACGAGAAGCTTCATGCTCAGGGCAGTGCCCTCCTCCACTGTGTGTGCCTGTGTGTGTTGCAAGGGAAGCTTTGAAGAAGCTACAACTCACATCCAGGAAGGATCTATGGATGGTACCCAAGAGGCAGTGCCCAAGTCAGACAGGGGAGGTAGAAGCTGTCAACTTTGAACAGAAGTGGGGAGGCTGGAGACCCCAGGTTCAGAGCTAACGAGCAGGGGTGACCCTAGAGCCCTGGAGGTTAGAGGAAGCAATGCTGGTACAAACCCAGATGCAGCTCAGCAGCTTCTATAAGCTGCCTGCATAGCCAATGGACAGCAAAGTGGCCCTCAGGCAGGTAGAGTTGTGGACCCTGGGAAACCTCCTTCTACTCAAAGAGTCCTGAGCACCTCCAGGGACCTCCTCTTTCCTGTAGTTAACAACCCCTTTTCAATGCAACTGCATTTCCCCCATAAAATAAACACCTAGCTCTCGGCCAGCCCCTTAGGGGTAGGAGAAGGCAATAAAAGCTCTGAAATGTTCCTCAAAGAGGCTGGGAGTCCCCTACTCCTGACTATTGGCTCAAAGCCGCTGATGAGCTGGAGGAATTTAGGGCACAGACATCAGAGTTTCCCTCCAACCTTGAAAGAAGAGGGTGAGGCCAACTCCAGACAAGTGGCAACAGGAGAGAGCCCACTCCCATGGCAACCAAGCCAAGCCAGAGGGCTTTCCTCTACACCTCTATTTAGGCTGAGAAGGCCCAAGGCATAGAGGTGAGGCCTCCTTTGGCTATCTCTGAGGCCTCTGGCTACATCCCTAAGGACCACCAGCCCCAGACCTCACTGTGATTTAATTATGGAGGCATTTCCATAGCAATAAGACATTGACAAATATGCAGTGCCCTGGGCCAGCAGCTTAGGGAGGCATTGGATGAGACTCTTCCTTCTCTCTCTCTCTCTTTTTTTTTATCCAGTCTACCTTTTGAGGAGAAAGATGTTAAAAAGAAGAGACATGAACCCACTCTGGGGCTAAGGGCAGCCAGCTTAGAGTAGTCTCAAAGATGAAGCATTTTAACATCCACCCATGTCTCTTCCTACCAGCCATCCTGGGAATGATGGGCTAGCCTCCCCAGGGTTGAGCCTGGGCAGAAGCCCACAGGGAGGCCACATAGGGAGTCATGGGGGAGATAAGGGTTTGGGGAATCTTAGCAAACACGTTCTGTGGCCTTCTAAGCTGAGCCTGAATTGGGTCTGCATCGTGGAGTCTATGCCACTTCTCTCTATCTCTTCTATCCATGAAACAAATCCAAGATGCTGGCTGTGTCAAACACTTTTCCTTCTTCATACACTCTCCCTGACTCATTTAGCAATCAGGGAGACTGGCCTGTCAGAATTCAAATCAAAACATTTTTCACAAACCTATGGTCTTTATTTTAAGTGCATACAGTAACCAACCCAGGTTAAGCAGGGCTGCCTGTTTTCACAGTGAGGCAGGTAGGGAAACCCTTTCACAATGCTACAGGGGAGGGGGTGTTATTTAGAGATGCTTAGGGTAGCCCAGGGAGGGGCCTTCAACACTTAGCTTGTTTACTCTGCTCTTTGGCACTTCCTAAGAAGAGATTGCTTAAGGAAAAGACGGCTAACACAACCTTTCCCAAATGACCAGAATCGTGGACAGTGGTGTTTTAAGGAATGTCACAGGCACGCATGGCTCAGAAATGTCTTAGTGGCCTTAAAGCCACCAAGACAAGACTTGAACCAGATACTACAAGATTACAGGAAGGCCCTCCTTAGCTGTCGCCTCAGGACAAATAAGCCAATGCTTTTTTTTGACCCAAGCTTTGTACCACCACTACTGTCATTTCTGGGAGGGCTTTGCAGCCTTCAGCTTGGAATCCTTCGCTCTCCTCCCCAGTGGCAGCTGGGCTGCCTGGCAGAGGAGGAAATCCAGTGCTGTGCTCCGAAAGCAGGCTAATGCTCCAGCAGCTTAAGCGCCCCACCGGCCGTTTTTTCCTTGGGATTAGGGTTTCACTTACACAGAGTGCCTGAAAAACGCTGTGCTTTCAGAAGGATTAGAGCTGACAATTCAGTGCTCTCTGGGAGCAAAATAAAGCCAGGAGGACCTAGGAGACCCAGCCCAGCGTATCAGGAGACTGTGCAAACAGGCTTACCCTCTGCCACCCAGCATGAGGGTCTCTCGTACAGTGGGCTGGTGAGTCCCTGGCCCAACCTCCTGAGCGCCAGCCAGCCCCTGCTCAGCTCTGCTCTTTATTTGGAGTCAGAGAAAAACAGTCCTGGGAAGCAAGTTGAGGAGAGTATTGGGGTTTTTCTCTTCCAGACTCTCGGTTTCTACCTCTGTAAATGAGCCAAGTTTCCTTCCAGCCCTTTGAGTGTATAGTTCTCAACAGCATTCCTCGTCCTCTCTCAGGCTGAGACAGCAGCTCATTCATGGCCCTGCTGCATTAGAGGAAGCCCCCTCCTGTGGGTCCCTCTGCTGCAGGACACAGCCCTCCAAGGGCCTTGTGTGAGGGGAGGAGGTGGAGACAGCCCGACTAGTTGTGTCCAGATGTTTGTGGTCAAGGGGCAGACCTCACTGAGCCAATGAAGATCTAGCATCTCTGCCTAGGACAACCTGGGACGAAGGTCCAGTCTTCAGCAGTCACTCAGCTAGAACAGCCACCCTGAACTGTGAGCACAGCCCCCTCTGCTGGAGCTGGGAGTAGGCGAGCCAAAACAGGGGCCTAGGTAGGGTCCTCCCACAGGCACAAAGCTTTGTTCTAGAAGGCAAACTTTGGGAGAGTCTGAGACTCCTAGAAATAGAACCCCAAATGAAATAGATAGAAAACGGTTCTGTCTCTTGAAAACAGATTCAAATATCACTGCTTTAATGCACTACGTACAACTTGCAAATGCAAAGATAAAATGCAAAGGCAGCAGTTAAAAAGTCGGTGACTATATTCTTGTGTGTATTATAAATGTCTTGTGTCCCATGTGAGCACAGACCTCCAGCCTTGAAGACCTCATTTTCTGAGAGGCAGACAAACTTGAGGAGAGGATAGAAAAGCAAGAGTTATGTTTTCTGGCCTTAGGGCCCTCCACGGTGTCAAATGGAGAGCAAAAATGCTTATTTTCAGAGAAAGGTGCCAAGAAAAAGCATCTCTACACTCTGTGGCTATAAATTCTGCCATATAAATCTGTGTCTAATAAGCCTAGTTGCAAAAGCCATAAGCAGCAGCAATTTCTGCTTCCTGGACAGCCTCCTTCTGCTTAGTCCCTTGGTCTTCTCAACGCTGGCACTGGCCTGGTCCTGAGAGAAGTCTGATGCTTCACACTTTGCCATTTCTTTCTTTTAAAAATTTATTTCTATTATTTTAATTATATGTATGTATGTATGTATGTATGTATGTATGTATGTATGTGGGTACAGGGTACATATACATGAGTGTAGTGCCCACAAAGACTGGGGTGCACGGTCCTTCTGGAGCTGGGGTTAGAGGCGGTTGTAAGCTTACTGATGTGGGTGCTGGAAATTGAACTCCGGAAAATCAGTACATGCTCTTAATGAGCGAGCCATCTCTCCAGCCCGTTTTTGCAGCTTCGTACATAGTTTTATTAATGTCATTCGAGTAGTTGCAAACAGATCAGCTTCTTATACCAAAGAACAGAAGTATTCTTGTTTGCTTGTTTTATAAACATAACTTATTCACTTAGGAGTGATGAATACTTTTGAGAATATAATTTTTTAAATTTATTTTTATATGTATTAGTGATTTGTCTGCATATATGTCTATATGAGAATGTCAGATCTTGGAGTTACAGTTATGAGCTGCCATGTGGGTGCTGGGAATTGAACCTGGGTCCTTTGGAAGAGCAATCAGTGCTCTTAACCATTGAGCCATCTCTCTAGCTCTGAAAACACAATTTTTTACTACTCAGAAAGAGGTGTTTATGATAACACATATGTAAAGCTTTCTATGGACCCTTGAAATATATTTGTGGTGCCTTATCAAACCCATAAACTCCAATCTCAAATCTCCAACTGCACAAAAATGAAGCAAGCTAAAACACACAAGAAATAAACAGTTGTAAGCCTGGTGTGGTGGCGCACGCCTTTAATCCCAGCACTCGGGAGGCAGAGGCAGGCAGATTTCTGAGTCCTAGGCCAGCCTGGTCTACAAAGTGAGTTCCAGGACAGCCAGGGCTACACAGAGAAACTCTGTCTCAAAAAACAAACAAACAAAAAATAGGTCAACTGATAGAACTGGTAAAAGACGTAAAGGAGACAACACAGTAAGACACCGAAGGCAGTGCCTGGCACACAACAGCTGTTTCGTGCATTCTAGAGGGACCAGGAGCAGAGAGATGACTGACCCAGTACCCAGCAAGGTGGCACAAGTAAGTGATCTGATGACTCAAAATGTCAAATTTCTCCATCAAGTCTGGCGCTTTGCTTCTGTCCGTACTTGGGAGGGAGGCTGCACTAGGATCTTCCAAAACAGTTGATTTGCTCTGGCCCATTTGCTAAGGAATGCCTGACGAAAGTGCACTGTCTGATTCAGACAGAGCGGCTGCTGCAAAGATTGGCTTTGGAGTCTTCAGGGACTCCTGCAGTTGAACCATGAAGGCATCCTCACCAAGCGCCTCGCTTCCAACACTTCTGGGGACTTTAAGAGCCTCCACTACTCCTGCTTGTCAGGGATGCTTTCTGTGTTAGAAAACTCTCAGAGGAACTGAAGACGCTACCCCATAGAGTTTTACTACAGACCTTCCATGCACCTGTTCATTCCTGTGTCCCTTTCCTTCCCTGCCTCTTCTTAACGGCTATGTAGTGGTTAGAGGCTTTGCTTGCTGGAAAACTTCTTTACCTTCTTGTTGGCTCTTTTGGGGGAGTATCTGGGTCCATGTTGTCATTAAAGGCAGTGTGGCATAGACATGGCTTCTAACGTTGGTGTTATCGTTGACTGGCCGTGGAATTACAGGAGAGTCATTATTACCCATGTGCCTCCATCTTTCTATCTTTAAAACAAGGGTGTGGTCTTCCAGAAGTCTTATCTTTGAAAGCGGAAAGAAGGCAAGTGGGCAGCGTGAAATGCCCACTCTCTCCTAGGAACGTTGAGTTTCTATCCGTTTTGATCCCTGGTACTGTTTTTATGTTCCTGGCATTGTCAGTGAGCAAAGCAAGTGTTTTACTGCTTCCTGTCTTCCATGGGATGGCACATATTTTATAACTGACGTACTCTGCCATGAAACGGCTTTTCTCCTGTTTCTGTGATTCTGCTTGCCCGTGTAAAGGAGATGGGCGAGCCATCTCACAGTTCCAGAGTCCCCCACCCCCACCCCATCTCTCTAAAGCACTGTGGTAACCAGTGCTCTGTCAGCCCTTCCATTTCCCATTGCTATTCCCTACTGAAGGAGGCTTGCTCGAAGAACGCTGCTGGGCAAATGGTATGACAGCCTCAGTAATTTGAAAACTTCCTGCATTGCCCGCTTTCCATTATTGACAATGGTGTTCCAGGAGAATCTATGACTCTAGCAAGACTTTGGTCAATCTCTCTCTGCTCTTCTGGTGTCAGCTGTGTACTAATGAAGTCATTGAGCAAGCTTTGTATGCAGTGGCTCGCACCTTGTTGACTTCAAAGGTCCTGAACAGGTACCTCTTTGTGGTGACACTGTTACAGGACAAACCACACACACACACACACACACACACACACACACACACACACACACGACAAACACTAGACATTTCAAATGCTTTTTTTCTCACCATGGGCCTCTTATCCCGACACTTTTCAAATCACTACCTGCAGACACAGATTTTTTTTTTAAATAGAACTTGAAAACATGCCTTCCAATCAAGTGTTCTGAGAGTGGCTCTCAGCAGGCAAAGCCTTCTACCTGCTGAAAGTTGAACATACCATTTTGCAGGCAAGATAGCTGTGGGAATAAACTGTGCAAGAGGATTGCCTCCGAGTTAGCTGAGGAGACAGCTTCTGAACCACCCATCCTTTCTTTGTCTCCTCCAAATGCCATCAGGCATGTGTGTGTGTGTGTGTGTGTGTGTGTGTGTGTGTGTGTGTGTGTGTGTGTGTTTATGAATACCTTCCATTATACAGAATTTATGTTCAACTAGCTATAGGAAAGTTCAAATGCATTCTATTTTTTTGTTATTAACAAAGAGTCATTTTGCCCCAACATGAAAAAAGAAAATAGAAGGAGATCAGAGAAAAAGGGTAAAGAATGAGTGGAGAGGTGTATGCTGCTTTCTGGCTGCTTTGTAAATGTTAAGATCACAAGGCCTGGAGGAATTGAGTTCTATGTCTCTCTAGCTTCAAAACCTTCACATCTCCCATAATCCTCTTCTCTTCTAAGTCTTCTCTGACCAATAAATGTCATATTGTTCATCTCTCTCAAGAACTGATAGGTATTTCCCCTCGATGTGCACTTTGGGTCCTCTCCACTAAGAGATGGTCAGGAGATGTGTACTTTTTTTTTTATTGGCAATAGAAGTTAATACAAGGAAAGCTACAACAAAGCAAACGCAAGCAAGTAGTGGTAGCAT
Source organism: Mus minutoides (assembly GCA_902729485.2). NCBI lineage: Eukaryota > Metazoa > Chordata > Mammalia > Rodentia > Muridae > Mus > Mus minutoides. The sequence continues at coordinate 2,032,912 of LR749594.1, read as the reverse complement.
ACATATCTGCACTTGTGAGTGTGAGGCAGGGGGATCACAAATCTGAGGCAAGCCTGGGCTGGGTATAATAAGACTGCCTCAAAACAAAACAGAATATAACAATCAGAAAGCAAATGCAGATTCTTCTACTGCCTGGAATCTGGAAGTGACCCCCTCTTTGCTAATTTTCCTCTGACTAGTGAGTTTCAGGAAACCTAAGGCATTAGCCACACTCCATGGGTTTAAAAAAAAAAAAAAAAAAAAAAAAAGGAAATCGTTCTCCTGCATGATGAGTCCCCAGAGAGGAACCTGTCACTGAAAATCTTTGTATGTAAAAATTCTACTCTCATTTCTATTTACTTTTTAGTTTCTTAAACTTTGATTTATTTTCAAGTGTATTGGTGATTTGCCTACATGTGAGTCTGTGCTCCACATTCCTGGTATCCAAAAAGGAGAGGAGAGGGTATCAGATCCCCTAGAACTGGAGTTACAGACCATTGTAAGTTGCCATGTGGTTGCTGGGAATCGAACCAGGGTCCTCTGGGAGAGCAGCCAGTGCTCTTAATCATGGAGCCAACTCTCAGCCCTGTTTCAATTGATTTTTTTAAGGAAAAAGATCCAAGCCTATTTTATTCTAGCTTTGCTTCTCTGCATAGATCAACACATATGAAGCAATTATGAAGCCATTATAATCCATCAGGAATTGGCTGTGCATGCAATGGGGGGTGTGGGATGTGGGTAAGAGTTGGTCAACAAGCACTTACTGAGAGTCAGCTGGGTTCTCAACTCTGCAGGACAGATCAGAATGTGGGTCCTGCCCTTGAGTGAGTTATGGTCTTCTTGAAAATGAAAACCTTGGCATGAAGCAGCAGACCTGATAATGCATGTTGTCAATCATAGAACACGTATGTCATAGAAACCTCAAAGAAACTTCCTAGATGAGTAGAAGGATGAGGGATATTGAGGCTTGAGCTGGAAGAAAACTATAAGACAAGAAAAGATCACATCAGACCATGGGCACTTTACATGGGGAGGTCAAAACAGCCAGCGGTGAGAAGCCAAGGTGGACACGCAGCAGGAGGGCACTGAGCGTCTGTAGGGTTTCCATCCAAGCTGCAGACTACAGGGAATCAATGGCAGTGCTTACAAGGAGGTGGTCCTGTAAAGCGATGGTCCAAAGGGCTAGCGGATGCGTTTCAGACTGGTGAGAGGGAAGAATGTAGAGGCAGGAATACAAGCAAAGAAAAACCACTGCAGCCAAAGGCCCGTACTCTTGAGTCGAACTATAAATGTGACGGGGAAACAGAAATGAACCTAAGAGGTGGCAGGGGAGAGTCGACTGCACATCAGAAGGGACAGGGGAGGAAGGCTGTGTCTAGGGCTCTGAAGTTCTAGATATGTCTTCAGAAGGACCGGGCTTCCAATGGAAGAACAGATGGGTCTGCCTTTATTCCTCCTGAGTTTGAGGTGACAATAGGTCAGCTCCTGAGGATGCTCACACGGTGGGCAGAAATGAAAAAGTCTGAGCTGTCCCTCTGTCCTCTTAGAGAAGGATGACTCTCTTGGGTGTGTCGGGATGGAGGTAAGAAAGCGCATGTATCTGAGGAGTGAAGTCGGCGATGTCTTCACGTGGACAGTAGTGAAGAGACACAACGGAATAGTGAAGAGTCCCACAGACCTGACCACGACTAGGACCCAACTTAGTGGGGGTGGGGTGGGGAAAAGAACTAGGGGAGGTGTGCATAGTGAACTAGGGAGGTGTGCACATAGTGAACTAAGGAGGTGTGCTTAGTGAACTAGGGGAGGTATGCATAGTGAACTAGGGAGGTGTGCACAGTGCTATGATGTCCTCCAGCCACACCTTGCCTTCTTGGGGACAGATGGAGGTATAAGGAGCAGGATAGCTGCCTGGTGAGGAAGACAGGGGGTCTACAGCAGAATCATGGGCTCTAGTGTGTGGGTGGTGGGGGGGTAGCCAATGCTGTCCATGAAGGCTGGAGTGTGCTGGGAGGGCAGACAGGGAAGGGAAGCCTGTCACATGCAGCTATGTTCCAGAAGCAAAGTCTCGGTGCAGAAGTATCTCTCTAATATTGGGTCACTTTGCCTCCCCTTCCTGCTCCTGACAAGGAAAGTCCTGCCTCCCATGCCCTGGGCTCTGTGTGATAGAGGCTCTTTATAATAGAGGTCTAGTCTCCAGGGAGGCTGCTGGAAGAGGGAGCAAATTTTGCTCATTGGAACTTCGTCTGGTCTGCTTGTCCTCAAAGTCCCTGCTTCACTTCAGAGATGGCTTTCTATCGTGTAAATGCTGCAATCATAACAAAATAGCCCACGGGTTAGTCCCCTGTCCTCCAGACCTAACAGGCCCAGCATCTACTGTTCCACTCAGAATAAAGCACCTACCCTTGTAGAAGGTGGTAGAGGGGTGTCTTCAAAGCCTGAAGGAAAGACAGGGGTTTGGGAAGAGAAGATGTAGAGGAAAGTAGGCATGACAGAGGTTCACTAGAGCAATCATAGCGAGCATCTATAGAGAAGGAGTAAAATCAGGTCATCTCCACCCATCTCCGTCTGGGTTGAGGCTGTTGGAGATACAGACAAGGGCAAGCACACAATGCACAGATACACAATGAGCACTATAAAACAGAGGCGTGCACACACACACACACACACACACACACACACACACACACACACACACTTAGACATTTGGATCCATGTCCAGGCACTCGGGGAGTCCGATTGCCCGGATGCTCATCTCCTTCCTCTCTAAGAGCATCCTCTCCCTAGAGCATCCCATAGCGAGCTGAGGCAGGCCCCTCTCTTCCAGGCCTCACTCCTTCCCCTTTGTGTTTTTCCAGGTCGTGATATGACGAGCACCACTCTACCTGGTTACCCCCCTCATGTGCCCCCCACTGGCCAGGGAAGCTACCCTACCTCCACCCTGGCAGGAATGGTGCCTGGTAGGTGACAATGCTGTAGTTGTCTCATCTGGGTGGGGGTAACTAAATTGTAGGAGAGCTGCTAATGGACTGTAGTCTGTGGCTAGGAGTCAGGGGGTTGGGGCAGGGAGAACCAACAAGCCATTGTCCTGCAAACCTTTGTCTTTCTATGGCCACAGCCGACTCTTTAGAAGCAATGCAAGGAGGAAACATACAGAAATGTTCCCTTGTCAACACAGCTTTAGATTATAGCCCCTCCTCAGCACCCATCCGTCCAAGTCTATGCCTAACTCAGCTAGCTGACACTGCCTAGAAGAGCCTGCCCTGGTTTCCATGGAAACTTGGAACCAAGGACCATTTTCAGGGGCATGGCAGTCATTCAGACAAAGCCATGCTGGTCCACACCAAGCCAGGGAGGAGACCACTATGGAGAACCAATCCCAATCTAGAGAGAAGGAAGCTAGTCTCAAAGTGGACAGGAGGGAACCAGAGACGTTAGCTTCAGAGAAAAATCAGCTACAACTCCTCCATGCGTCTTCAGAGGACCCAGGCTCTGTGCTCCTCTGAGTTTCTATTGTACCCTTTACCTGAGAGGCACTGGACTTGGGTTTGGGGTTCAGGAGGCAGCCTGGTGGCTTTCCTCTCTACCCTTCACCCCAAATGAGAGTGGCTTAAAGTCAAAGAGAGTTGAAGTTCCTCTCCGCGTGGAAACACCAAAATCTCTCACCTTAAGGGGTCTGAGACTCTCCCAGCCCACTGCCTCTGGGGCCCTTTTGTGCGCCCCACTCCTCCAATTCAACCCTTGCTGGTAGAGGGAGAAAGAGAGGACATAAAGTTCAATTGGCCTCGTTCATGGAGACAGAGCCCTGAGTAAGCAGGGATGGGCTTGAGAAACTAGGGAACCCATTGCAGCCTGTTAAGAGAATGGGGCTGACTGAGAGAAGCTGGAGGTCTGGATGAAGGGATTGAGGCTCACACTTGGTTGGTGGGGGAGCAAGGGATGGCTCTGGAGGAAGATCCCAGCAGTGAGCAGGTGGAGGCTGGAGGAGGTCTTAGAGAGGTGGGGGGGGGCGGTGAGGAGAGAGTGGGGAGGTGGGGGGTGGGGAGTCTACAGGGAGGTAGGGATGAGGGGAGCCGCAGAGAGCTCATGGTGGCAAGGGGGGAGTCGTTAAACAGAATCTAGTGCTGATGAGGAAATTACACTTGTTTCATTAGCGATGGGGAAGGAGATAGCTCAGTTCCTCTTGGTCACAGTTGAGCTCAGAAGCTCATTATCCTGCTGCACGCATGCTTTCCCTCCTCGTCAATAAACAGGCTTTCCAGTGGCTGCATCCCCCCACCCCCACCCAGCTCCTTCTTGGAGTGGGGCCCCTTCTCCTCTACTTAACCCGCGGTTAGGGATCACTGTAAACAGTCTGGGGTCATCACACAGGAGAAAGGGCCAGGGGGGAAACCTATAGGCCTGGCCTTTCTCCTCCTGGCGGGAGGGAGGTAGCTCCTGAAGGCTCCCAACCCACTGTGCCCTCCACTGCTCACTGCTCCTGAGCCTGCGGGCAGTCCAGTGGATTCCGGCAGTTTCCTTCCTCAGTTGCGTGGCCCTTGTACTGAACCTCAGGAGGGAAAAGTGGGAGGGGTTATTTCCCAGGAGGGCACCACCACTACCACCTGCCTAGCTTTGGCACAGCTCTGAGATGCCATTCTTAGGGCTTTCTGGGACAAAGTGTCCCAGGGGCCTTCCTTCTCCACCTTCCCCCTCTTTCAGACTGTGGATTCCCTAAAGCCAGTGTCCACTGTAAAAGCTCTCAGCTCCCAAGTTACTTAAGTGGGAGCAGCCAGACCAAGACCAAACCCTTCCTGGGCAGCGACCAGGTGCCTAGCAGGAGAGCCCAAGCACAAACCCCGCCCACAGATTTCCCTCCATGCCTAGGTGTGCGGGGGATCTGGCTACTTCTTGTCTATGGTGCCTGTCCCCATGCAGAGCGTGTGGATTACCTGGCCTCTGGCCTGCTCCCAGGGGCCCTATCCCTGCTTTAAACACCCAAGACTGGGACTAGTGAGGACAGGAGAGAAGAGGCCAACTGGACACGTTGAACGCCTCTAATTCCAGTTCCCCGCCCTCCCACAGGGAGCGAGTTCTCAGGCAACCCATACAGCCATCCCCAGTACACCGCCTACAATGAGGCTTGGAGATTCAGCAACCCCGCCTTACTAAGTGAGTACGCCACCTGGCAGGCCGGCGGCTCCCAAGGTCGCCTGCCCGCTCGACAGCTCCGGCGCGCAGGCTGCTTCGGGACACGGATCCCACTCAGAACCACCCCAATTCTGGGTACCCGGATGGGCCAGGGAGACAGGCCCATTAGAGCAGCGCCGGGTCCTGGGGATCCCTCCAGGACGCCTGCGCCTCCAGCCTCTTCCCTCCCCCGCCTCTTGATCACTGGAGGGCTCTTAGCCAACAGTGGCCGTCGGACCCCTTGGCGGGTCCGCAGCCGGGTGTCACCTGTCCTGTCCCTCTCCCGCCCTGTGGATGCAGCACTCCTCCTGGGCATCTGGCCTCGGGGCCGAGCCACAGTCCTCCAGGCCTGATCCCGCTGGACCCGGGGAGGGCTTTTCTTTGCTTTTCTTTCCTTTTTTGTTCTCCTGTTTGTCCTCTCACCCAGCCCATTCTTCTCCTGTGTTAACTTCCAGGTTCCCCTTATTATTATAGTGCCGCCCCCCGGGGCTCCGCCCCTGCCGCTGCTGCCGCTGCCTATGACCGCCACTAGTTACCGCGGGGACCACATCAAGCTTCAGGCAGACAGCTTCGGCCTCCACATCGTCCCCGTCTGACCGCCCACCCCAGAGGGAGGGAGGACCGAAGCGACGCGCTGCCTCTCGGCCACCGTCCCTGTCCCACCCCCACCTCGAGACATCCCCCCCAAGCCCCGCAGCCCTTCTCATGACCCTGTCGATGACCAGACAGGACAGGTGCAGCCGCGGGTGGGACCCTCAGGCCCCAGCCCCGCCCGTCGCCCCTCCCCGCCTGCCTGGACCGCGGCGCCGCCCAGAAGCCTGCCTGCCTCTGGCCCGCGCGCCGTTTCTGTGACACACAATCAGCGTGGCCCACCCGGGGGAAGCCCACTTCGGACGCCCGGGAGTCAGGAGGCTTCGCTGGAGAAGCTGAGCAAGGGAAGCTAAGGAAAGGACTTTGTGCTGAAGGAGGAGCCGCCGGCGAGACCCTGGGAGGGGAATCCTGCCCCACCCACCCTGTGCCTGCCAGGCTGACCCCGCCTTCTGTCTGTGCCCCGCCCCAGACGGTGGCACTGGGACGCAAGGGTCGGACTCGAGGGACAGCGTTTGGGGCGACAGCGTTTCCCAAGGCTGGTACCCAAGGCGAGCAGACGCCAACTGAGCTCATCCACTTGAACTGCCTAGTTCCCTTGGGCCTGAAATCTCCTCCTTCAGTGACTCTCCTCTCGGCCCCGCCTTGCCCCTACGTCAGCACCTCTTCCACCTGCTGGCCTCTCACTTTTTCCTCCTGCGCTTCCTCGGCTCATCCCACGACACCTTGTGTTTGGTCCCAAGCACGCAGCCACGTCGGGGCCACCGCGGGAACCGTGTCCTCAGGCTGCAGTTGCGAGCATTGATCTTTCCCATCAGTAATGCGCTGCCCGCTCCCACCCTCCCATCCCAAACTCCCAACCTGGGGGCGCAAGGAGCCTGGAAGGAACTGACGACCGAACTGCCCCGAGATGAAAACCCGGGGCTCCCCGCCCTATTCCCCCCAAGCACCCCCCCCCCCAGCCTTCCCTTGGGCAGGAGCTGAACAGAGCCTCAAAAAAAAAAGTCTACACTTATTTAATATGATGATGGTCTTTGCAAAAATGAACAAAACAAAAACCCAACAGGCTGCTTTATAGAAAGACGGTGTGTGCTGTGGAGGCGAACCTCTCTCTGTACATAGCCCCTCCCTCTCTGCCCCGCCCCGCCGGGTACCATAGAGTCCCTGTCCCCCCCACCCCCTACCCACCCTGCCTGTAGATACACCCTTCTGTCCGTGCTGTGAGAGTCGCCGCTCGCTGGGGGGAGGGAGGGGGGACACAGCTACATGCCCACTAAAGCACAGCTCGTCCTGGGGGAGGGGGGCATTTTTTACGTTACAAAAAAAATTATGAAAGAAATCTCTATGCAAAGTGACGAACATGGTCCCGTGGACACCTCTCGCCTGTTTTGTTGGCTGTTTCTCTGTAATTCCGTGTTTTCGCGCTCATCGCCCTGCATCTCTCCCACTTCATCTCCCTTTTCTCTGCTGCTCTTGACCCCTCTGTGTCTCTTTCTCTGCTTCACTTGTCTCTGTCTCGGTCCCTTCTGCCCCAGGCCTCCAAGGCTACATCAAAGGTGGCAGAGCCAACCTCGGGGCTTGACCCCTTGTGGCCATGCCCCGCGTGCCCGACCAGGCCACCCTGCCCCGCCCCACCCTGTAGTTGCTCTCTCGGTAGCGGCGATGCTCCCTGCATGTCTCCTCAACCGTGGATCGTGACGACTCGAAATAACAGAAACAAAGTAAATAAAAGTGAAAAAAAAAGTAAATAAATAAATAAATAAATAAAATTCCTTGAACAAATCCGAAAAGGCTTGGAGTCCTAGCCCAGAGTGCGCTTTCCTTCGAGCCTTTTTATTTGAAAAGGAAAGCGAGAAAAAAGAACAATCTAAGGGAACTGCCGGCGCCCGACCGTGCTCCAGTGGCTGGAGCCGGATGGCGAGGGCAACGAGGTCCCAGCTTCGAGGCCCAGCCTGACCCAGTCTTGTGTGGAGCTGGCCGCGCTCCAGGAGTGCGGAATCCAGGAGAAGGCTTAGCCTTCCACAAGTCCGGGCTCCTCCGCCACTTTCAACGTGTCGGTTCGTTTTGATTATTTTTCCTTTCTTTCTCTCTTTCCTTCTTTCTTCTTTCTTTCTCTTTTCTTTCTTTTTTTTCTGCACATGATAAATAATAATAAAAAATAATAATAAAATTTTGTATGTCACTCCCCATGGCTCCAGGTTTGTCTCTCCCTGCCTCTGGGATAGGTCTGTCCTCGCACTGGTAGACCCTCGAAATTCTGTCAAGGATCCAGCTCTGTTTTCATTGGGACCTCCTCTAAATTCTTGGCTTAAGCTCCCTGGACTGAAGCTGAACTCTGACAATGGTCTGGAGAAGTCTGTCCCTCAGCACTACCCCTCCCCCACCTACTCAGGCCTTGGACCAAAAAGTTTTTGCTTTCTGGAACTTCAGAGTAACTTTGACACTGCTCTTCTTTACCAAGTCAGCCTTGCCTTATTGCTAGTGTCCTGTGACCGCACCTAGGGGACAGGTTCCCAGAATGAGCAAAGTCTGGGGCCCTCCCCCCATGAGTGGTGGTTGCCTGTTGTTCTGTTTTCTCTTGGCTCCCAACTTGGATTCAGCTGATCCTTGGCACATTCATAACTGTGTCCTGTGTCCCCTAAGAGACCATAGAGATTCTTCTTCAGCATTTATTTCTAGACCCTAAGAGCCTACTCATGGGACCTTGTGGACCACCAGGATATAGCCTGGTGACCTCTCCATCAGCTGCTGGGAGTAGTGAACGTGGAGGGTCTGGGTGTACTCAGAGAAGAAAAGCAGTTTAGGTGCCCCAGGCAGAGGAGGCATTCGAGTGGGTGGGTCAGTAGATTCCTGCATATAAATGGAGTTTTGTTCTTCTGTGTGAGCCCATGTGTCCTAGAGGGGTTCTGGCAGTAAAAGAAGGAAACCAGTTGTTGATCTTTTTAAATACTGGTATTTGAGATCAGGTGAGAATGGAGGACCTATGTCTGTCCTTGTCTCTGTTCATGCTTAGAAAAAAAATTATTTCCTGACTGTCAATGATTGTTGTACTCTATTGGAGAAACTTAGGAATGCCCCCTGTCCATCTCTTCAGCATCCTGTCAGCTCTGGCTCTCTCCTCCTAGCCAACACAGTCTTGATGGCACAGCTTTCATCTGCCCTCCGCCCGAAGAGGCTTCCTGCTCAACTCTAGGAAGTTTCTGTAGCTAATCTTCCTTCTCAGTCACTGCCCATTTGAAAGACCTTCCAGGATCTGCTCTAGAGCTGCAAGCAGGATCTGGAAGCAGACTAAAGACACACACACACACACACACACACACACACACACACACATCCCTACCCTGGCTGGGGCAGTGCCTTCCAGATACCTCCTCCTCCCCAGCATGCCTTGCACCCGAGTAGTTCATCCATCTTCATATTCTGTCAGCCAGGCTTATCCATATCATGCCACCAGGGGGATACACAGCAAACCATCAACCTCTACTCTTCTCTTCCTCACCTGTGTCCCCATTCTCCTTCCCAAGAACTAGCAACCCTACCTCACCCAGCCTGGTGCTTCCCTTCTTGACCTTCAGTCTCCTGAAAACAACAACAAAAACAGTCCTTCAAACTCTTTGGCTGTACTAAAACATCTCTAAAAGAATTCTGGAAGTTCACTCCAATCTAAGCATCTCCATGTATTTATGCTTCCCATGAAGGTACTAGTGCATTATGAATGAAAAAGGAAGACATTTTGAGCCCTTCAGAAGACATGCACTCTACATCAGAGTGCCTATTCAGAGCTTCCAAACACCCAGCACTGAACTCCTGCTGATCAGTGAGGGGATTCCTGGAAGCTGACAGGACACCTTTGGACCAAGGCTCAGTGGGTTTTTCAGGATACTGCCCTAGCCAGACAGACAGGCATCTGGCCTTAGATACCTGCTTTTGCCTAACGAGCATCAAACTGAAAGCCAGAGACTTTTCATGACACCCTCAGAGTCTGTTGTCTTCTTTAGTTCTGGTCTCCCTCCCAGTGACATAGACAGCGGAGGTCACACTGTTACAGCAGCTGTTTCCAGGGAGAACCTTCTTTCCTAGAATATTGGTTTCATCTTGAAATCAGCCTGGAAGCTCCCACCCCCAACATGCTCTGAAGTCTCTGCTTAGTCTAACCACAGCCCTTTCACCCATCCAAACACCACGAGGACCTGTTCTCCAGCTTCAGTTGGCTTTCCCTAGAATTCTGTCTGCTAGCCACGTCCCATCTCATTGGCACAGATTCCCAAGTGAGGTAACCAAACATAATAGTTTAATAGAGAGGGGAAAAAGTGCCCCAAGCTAGGCAAAGAGTTGGGGGACAAAGGCATGAAAGTATCTGAGGGTGGCTAAAGTATCAGGAAAGGGAATGTCAGATGAAGCCTAAAAGTAGTTTAGTTGGTACCCAGGACACTGGTGAGAATGTCCAAATGGCACCTGCCATTTAAAGAAAGCTGAGTCACCCACAGTCACATCCTGCCCATGAACACAGCGTATTGGACTAAGTCCACACTGAGCCAATGGTTCTTACTTTCTCATGAAGCAGAGGTAGGCAGTGTGGAGAAAATGAGGCTGTTTCCCAGGGGACACAAAGCCCCCACGAAGGCCCAGAGAGGGTCCCCTGATTCTCATCGGATCCCCTGGTTTTCATCAGAGCCCCTGATTCTCATCAGATCCCCTAATTTTCATCGGATCAGTAAAGCTATACACATTCTATAAGGTGCTTAAGGTGAAAGCTCAAATCTTCCCAGACTCCAATCTATTTCATCCCACATTCATTTGATCCACCAGCAAAATCAGTCTCCATTAAAAACAGGCCCAGAGGGGCTAGTGAGATGGCTCAGTGAGTAAGAGCACCCGACTGCTCTTCCAAAGGTCCTAAGTTCAAATCCCAGCAACCACATGGTGGCTCACAACCATCTGTAACGAGATCTGACTCCCTCTTCTGGAGTGTCTGAAGACATCTACAGTGTACTTACATATAATAAATAATAAATAAATAAATCTTAAAAAAAAAAAAAAAAAAAAAAAACAGGCCCAGAGTCAGGTGGTGGACTTGGGAGGCACAGGCAGTCAGATCTGCAGAACAAGTCCCAGGACAGCCAGGGCTACACAGTGAGACCCTGTCTTGGACAAAAGAAAAAAGGCCCAGAATATATCCATTTCCTACTTTCTGCACTGTACCATACTGTCCAAGCCACCAGAACTTGCAAAGAAATAAAAGAGGAAGGAAGCGGGGGTGGGGGGGAAGGAGGAAGGGAGAGAGGAATGGAAAGAGGAAAGAAGGAAGAAGCCCTAGCTGGTCTTCCTGCTTCCATGTTTGCCTCCTAGGGGCAGCCAGAGTCCCTCCCAACTCCACTCAGGCCGGACTCTGCTCTCTCAAACCCCTCAGCTGGTTCTTGCCCCGCTCAGAGTGAATCCTGACTGAGCTCCAGGCTCTCCGCTCTCTGGCTGCTCACCAGTGGTCCACCCTCACAGCCACCGAAGGGTCCCCTCCTATTACAGCCCTCTTGGCTCACTGTTCTCTCTGCTGGCCTCCGGGCTGTGTGTCAGTCATACCAAACATGTACCTCCTGTCTGCCAAAGATACACTTGATTGCCTGGAAAATTCTTCCCCTGGATAAGCCCATGATGGGCTCTCTCATTTCCTAATGTCCTCTACCCCAGTGTTACCCATCAGAGAGGTTTCCTAACCACCTTAAATAACTAAAGCAGCACACAGAGACTGAGGATGTGAGCACTTGCCTAACACACATAAGACCAAAGGTTTAATCTGCTGTACTGACATAAATAAACAAATTGCACAACGCCGCGTGCTCTCTATTCGCTTCCGTGCTTCCTCAGATTGTTTCAGCAGGACCTGGGAGGTTAGGTTTTGGTTTCTTTGCTTTTGAGACAGGGTCTCACCATGTAACCTCAAGTGGCCTTAAATTCTCCATGTAAACCAGGTTGGTCTGGAATTCACAGAGATCTGCCAGCCTCTACCTCCTGAGTCCTGAGTTTAAAGATGTGCAGCACCACACCCAGCAGGCTATGTTATGTTTGTCTATCTCTTATCGTGGGCAAATAGAATACAAGCATAAAGAGATACGGGTAGCTTTGTGTTTGTTATATGACAGGCACCCATTGGGATGGTGAGGACAGTGTTTGACACATAATGGCTGTTCAACAAACACGACAGAAAAACAAGAATGACGTGACGTGGGAAAATAATGTGTAAGCAAGAGAGGCTTTTGGTTAGGGGCAGGCATGAGGAAAAAGTGAGAGAAGGAAGAGAATGACCAAAGCGAGAGTAGCTGAGTTGCTAAAAGAAGGTTCCAGAAGATGGCTGCTGCTCCTTCCACAGCCCAGTGGTTTGAGACTGATGAGCACCAAACTTCTCAAATAACTGTTCTACCCAACTCAAAGCACCAATTGTAGTTCCCGTGGGAGCCACTGGGCTGCACCGCTCCTTCCACGGACAACTGGCCAAGCTCGAACCTGTGTGGCACTTGTGGCACTGCCAGAGTGCCACATCAGCTCCTGAGCACACAAGGGACCCTGAGATTCCCATCTGATAATGAAGACTTCCTGTCTCTGGCTACAGGGCATATGCCTCAAGTTAGTCATACATGAGTTCAAGGCCAGTTTGGTCTATATAGTGAGTTCTAGGACCTGCAGATCCTGTCTCGAAGAAGAAGACAAAAAGAAGAAAAAGAAGAAATAGAAAAGGAGGAGGAGAGGGGAGAGGGGGAAGAGGAAAGGAGGAAAAAGAAGAGGAAGAAGAGGAAAAGGAAGAGGAAGAGAAGGAAAAAGAGGAGGAGGAAGAGGATGAAAAGGAAGGTAGGGAGAGAGAGACAGAGAGAGAGAGAGAGAGAGAGAGAGAAAGAAAGAAAGAAAGAAAGAAAGAAAGAAAGAAAGAAAGAAAGAAAGAAAGAAAGAAAGAAAGAAAGCACAGTTTTTCTCTCAGTAGGGCTGTCACTGGGTCTTGGAGGAAAGAGGGTCTCTACCTGGACTGTGGGCTGGAATGATGAGGGTGCAGGAACCATAAGAAGCCCCTCTGATGTGTTACTGTGCAGGGGCTACCTGTCTGTAAGTGAGGCCCACCAAATACTAGCAGAGCTAAAGGGAGAGCCCCAGAGAGCCCTGCCAATGCAATTCAAGCATCTGGATTCCGCCGGATCTGAAATAAGGCCTATTCTAGGGCTGTCCAGGGCCAGAAACCAATGCAGCTTCCATTCTGGGGCTTAAACAACCGTATATCAGTCTGTCATTTGCAACCATGAAGCTCTGACCATGAGACTCTGAGAACATGAAACCCCATTAAAAGTTTTAGAATTTTTTTTTTCCTACAGGAAAACAGAGAATAGCTTTATGTGTCTGCTCTTTGGAAGAGTGATGTGCCAATATCATGGACTGGGACATAAGGAGAGACCGTGAATGGAGGAAGAGTATGTGAAACTGGTAATTCAGTGAAGCCAGAAGGGATGGGGACAATTTGAAAATCAGATGGGCTCTGAAGGAAGCGGGGTGAAGATATGACAAGGCTATATGTACTTTTACTTACTTATTTTTATTCTTTTTTTGTTTTTGTTTTTGTTTTTTGTTTTTTCGAGACAGGGTTTTTCCGTGTAGCCCTGGCTGTCCTGGAACTCACTCTGTAGACCAGGCTGGCCTCGAACTCAGAGATCGGCCTGTCTCTGCCTCCCGAGTGCTGGGATTAAAGGCGTGCACTACCACGCCTGGCTTTTATTTTTATTCTTAATATGTGAGTGCCTATACATACACTGTACATACACTATACATACACTATATGTACACTATATGTACACTATACATACACTATACATACACTGTACATACATTATGTGACAGCAGAGGCATTGGATTTCCTGGAGCTGGAGTTGCAGGCAGTTGCTACCTTATTTGTGTGCTGGAAACCAGGGTCCTCTGCAGGAAAAGCAAGTGCTCTTAACCACTGAGCAATCTCTCCAGCCCCTGACAAGGTTACATTTTTTTGATTAAAAAACAAACAAACAGAGGACACATTATATGAAAGAGAAGGCAACACATGTTCATGTATGCATAGATGTGTACATATTATACATATATGTATACATATGAAAGCAAAATAACTCTAATGTAAGCAGTTGTCTCTGAAAGAGAGCGGTGTGGGTGAGGCCAAAGCAGACAACCAGATCCTTGACACACAGACGCACGATTGCCACATGAAGAAGTCAAATGTAGTTCTTTTGATTCCACCGTAGTGGTTGAGAGGCCATTGGGTTTGTTACAAGGAGACACCTGGTGACCATTTGAGAGCACAGACCCCACCCTGGGTTCTCAAAGGGTATAGGGCAGTGGTTCTCAACCCTCCTAATGCTGAGACCCTTTAATAGGGTTCCTCATGTTGTGGTAGCCCCCAGTAATAAAAATATTTTCTTTGCTACTTCATAATTGCAATTTTGCTACTGTTATGAGTCATAATGTAAATAAACATATTTTCTGGTGGTCTTAGGCAACCCCTGTGACAGGGTCTTTGGACCCCCAAAGGGGTCACCACCACAAGTTGAGAAGCACTGGTGTAGGGTAAGGAGCCTGAGGACGTAGGGGCAGAATGTAAGGATCCTTACATTGCTAAGGGAGAACGGGTGGCCAGGTGGTGTGGTCAGTGAGCTCAGGAGTCGGACTTTGTTCCAGCTGAAGACTATGTGGACAAACTTGCAGACGTGTGTAGGCGGGATGAGCAGAAAGAAGCATGAAGGAATGAGATTAGGCGTATAGCCAGGCAGTGGGTGGGGCCTACAGGGTACTGTTGGGGAGGAAAGGCGGCACAGTAAGGGGAGAGGAGGAGAGAGAATTGAGGTAAAATATTAAGAGATACAAGATTGCCTCTCAGATGAAGAGAACAAAGCTAGACTTAGCCTTGAGAAAGCCAGAGGATTATGGGACTTCTCTTCTAGAGATTGGGAAGGGAGTCCGCAAGGGCAGAAAAGCCATGAGTCTGGTGGCAGATCTATGGCTCACTGGAGTACCACTCTTTATGACACAACATCTAGGCTCCCACGATTTCATTCCCTTCCCATGTCCTGCCTCCACCCTCCCACCATGTCCCCATCCTTGATGTGACCTCTCTAATGAATTGAACCCCAGCATCATCTTGGACCTCTCTGGTCACTGTGACTGTCCATTGCCAAGGGCCTGGATATGGCCTCTGCTCCCATGTGTAGAAGAAGAATTATACACAGGATTTCCCGTCCGTACATGTTGTCCTAGAAGCAGAACAGAAACCGTGTGTAAGTGCACAAGTTCTGCCGAGCGAAGGGCAGAAGAGACTCGGAAGCTGACCCACAAGGTCAGCACAAGTGTTTAAAAGTTCTTCCCTCTCTATATAACTCTGATTCCTAATGGAAGCTGACAACTTCTAGGTCTTTCTCCCACTTTTCCGCTTTAGTTGCAGGTGTTCTAGCAATTTCTGTGGCCAGAAGTACTGGTAGGCAAACGGGTGTGTTCTAAAGGACAGAAGGGGACTGAATTGCCCTCTCCCATTTTTCCATTTGCCTTTCCTTCCTAGAAGGAAATTTTCATTTTTCCTTCTTCCTTGTGTCTGCCTAGAGGTCTCTGGGATCAAGAGCATAAGTATTAAGGCAAATGACAGTAGCCTGTGGGGACCTTTAAGGGTACAAGGTAGGGTCTCTAGGGAGGAAAACAAAGGAAGCAGCTATTTGGGGCCAACTGAATTTCCACCCTCTCCCCATTGCTTGCCTGCCCACAATACCCTAATTAGCTAGTCCCTGCGGTCCCTGTTAGCCAGGCCGGCTGAGCGCCCAACTCCCTGGGGACTAGCCTGCTAACCCGGAGACTAATCAGCCCTTGGCTACTTCATAAGAATGTTTAACTCTCTCTCTCTCTCTCTCTCTCTCTCTCTCTCTCTCTCTCTGTGTGTGTGTGTGTGTGTGTGTGTGTGTGTGTGTGTGTGTGTGTGTCTCCAAGAGCCCCATAGCACACATTAGGGTTAGTGTAGAGCAATACCAAGTTCTCCCAGTGAAAACACATGAACTTTAAGTGATGGAAGGGTTGAAGTAAAGACAAAGTTTGAGGGTTCCTCTCCAGTCTGGGGCCTTCTTTCAAGCTTGTGGGACCAAGATGTGTAGCAAAGGATGGAGCCATGATTGGGGTGCTCTATGCTCTATGGTACCCCAAGTCCTTAGACTTGTGCCTCTTGGGCCCTTATGTATAGCCAATATTTACCGGAACCCAGAACCTCCTCCCCCATCTCAGTCCCCTTCCCAGTCTATCTCCCCACCCCCTAGCCCCCGACACCAGCACTGTCAGCCCAAACACATGATAAATTGCCCTGTCAACAGAATTCATTCAGGGACCAATTAATTCCACAGAAATGAACCAGGAGCCATCAGTTGCTGAAAAACTCAGAGTGCAAAGAGTGGAGGGAGGGGGTGCAGGCAGGGGGTGGGCAGCAGGGGAGGGGATAGGGAGGCTGGGGAAGTTAGTCTGACAGAAATTGGTCATTTAATGCTTAAGTGCACGCTAGACAGCCCTGTCATCGCCCGCGGCCCCCGCACGGGATTAATTATCAGAGGAGGAGAGGGCAGCCCGGCCTAGCCCAGCCGTCTGTCACCAATGAAGGCTGGAGTCACCCAGGCCTTGGGCCACCCTGGGTCCACTTCCAAGTCTCCAGATTTCCTGATTCTCCAGCTTCCAGGCCCCTCCTATCTCACTTAAGGACCAATCACATTTAGTCATGGCCTTGCCACCAGCTGGCCTAACCAGAAAGACCTTTTCAACCACTTAACTGAGTTAGACACCATAACCCCTTATACTTCTGTCGTTATCCTCAGCCATCTTAGGTGACTGTGTGTAACCCAAAGCACAATTGTCCCATTCATTGATTCTAATCCAAGGGAATGGTACCAGCATCCATTCATCTGCACAAGTCAGCATTCTGCCAGTCATCCTCTCACTCGTCCCTCTTATCCAATCATAAGCCAGATCTTAGGCGGTTAATGCCCTGCAACTCTAACAAATCTAGTTCACTTCCTTCTAGCTTTCTTGTTCCACTCAAGGCTGAGCCATCATAGCCTCTGCCTCAAATCCAGACTTAGAACTACTGTAATCATCCAAAATGCAAGTAACCATGCCGCGTCCTTCTATCACACAGACACATACATGCACGCACACGTACATGCACACAAATACATCAGTGCTCTTTGGTAGACTACCATGAGCCTGCACATCTCATCCTAACCCTTAAACAACTTACAACCATGTGCGATAGTCTCCTTCACCAGCCAAACACATCTCTAGCAAGCTTCCCCAGCCTCTCTGCCTCCACCCCTACTGACCTTCCTTGCTGGCATTGATAAGCTCTATTCTCTTAGCATGAAATACTCCGTCAGCCTCTGGATCTCACCACCACCACCAGTGCCGCCATCCAGTTAACTAGCTCCTAGCTATTTTCCCAAACTCTGATTAAATATTTTTTAGGCAGGAAGCCTTTTCTAACTCCTTGGTATACTTTTATAGCTCCTCGAACGTCCATGATTCATTCATTCACTCACTGGTCACCCTAGTAACTGTGCATCTATTCTTTCTTTTATGTGTATGTGTGTATGTCTATATGACTGTATGCCTTGTATGTGTAGGTTCCCAGAGAGGCCAGAAGAGGGCATCAGATCCCCTGGATCTGGAGTTACAGGTGGATGTGAGTGCCTAATGTGGGTGCTGGGAGCAGAATTTGGGTCCTCTGGAAGAGCACACAAGCTCTCCTGTGGAGCAATCTCTCTGGCCTCTTGTTTAGTCTTTTCACCAAAATGTGAATGAGAATGGAGTTCATATGTTTATTCTCAGAACCTAGCACTTAATAGATACTAGAAAACACTTGGATGAAAAAATGTCTCGCCCTGCCTTGGCTCAACCCCTAGTCTGACTTAAGAGCCTGGCTCCTCAGAATCAGGAGTCTATTGGTAGCCCAGGACAAGCTAGGAGGCTAGAGAGGTGAGAATATTTTAGAGACTTTTCAGCCAACTTGTGATTCCATAACACTGACAAAGAGCTGTGTTGAATAGGCTCAGATTGATTAGGGGAAAAAGTTATAGCCTTACAGAAAAGGGCCAGGATTGGAGGTAGATATCTTGGGGGTAGTCAAAATGAAAGTGGTTAGGTTGGGGGGAATGACAGACTTCCTAGAAGATCAAAGATAGGGTCTGTGTAACACAGGCTTTACTCAGAGCCTATGCCAGCTGAAACTATGTGTTGGCAGGGGACACAGTTGAAATGTTCCTAAGCTGATGACAGAGTCATCAGATGTTGAGATCACAAGACTTGGATACTAACTGGGTGACAGAAAGGAAGTGCAATTTACAAAGTATGATAAGTACATAGGCTGTGTTTGGCCTTCTCTCTGCCTACTTCTTGGAAAGATCAGATGTTATTTGAAAAGTTCATCCTGGCTACTGGTCAGAGTGGTTGAAGAGAAAGTTGAGGCAGGAGACCATTAGGAGACTAGCACATCATGGGTGCTGTGATTAACATCTGAAGTGAACCCCATAGGCTGGTGTGTGTGTGTGTGTGTGTGTGTGTGTGTGTGTGTGTGTGTGTTCCTGAGTTTTCAGAAGGCTGTAGAAATTTCAGAAGTGGGACTTAGCTAGTAGAAGTAGATAACAAAAAATGACAAGAGGGTGACTCCTTAGTGCCTTGCTCTGCTCTGGCTCTTTGCTTCCTGATCTCCTATGATGTGAACGGCCCTCAATATGCTAGAATTTCCTGCCCATGACAGACTAACTCCCCCTGAAGCTGTGAATTAAAGTGACTCTCTTCTCCCCTAAGTGGTTCTTGTGGAGTACTGTGGACACAGAAGAACAGAAGTGATCAATACAAAGAGCAAGGAGAGAGAGAGAGAGAGAGAGAGAGAGAGAGAGAGAGAGAGAGAATGAATAGGACTGAGGTTGGCCTGTGGGCAATGACACCAAATAACTGGGTCCAAGAAGGTCTTAGTGCAGACTCACAAGAGTAACGTATCTAGACTTGGTTACCAGTTAGATATGAACATGAAGAAATGAGGCAGAGCAAAAATGACTACCTCCAAGCTGTGTTCCGTGAACCTGGATCCTGGTAGACCCACCCACAGAGATAAAAAGAGGGTCTGATTTGGGACTGGAATAAAGGAGCATGACTCTGTATATTGAGAACCCCATGCCTGAGTTGGGTGTGCCTGGGTGTGATGCCCTATAAACAGAGTTACAGGAAAACAACTCAGGGCATTGGGAGATATATACTTCTGCCCCAGTCTTCTACCCACTACATTTGTATTTCAATATGATTGGTCCTTATAATTCTTCAACTGAATAATAGTAAAATAGCAAAGCATAATAATCCCATAATACAGCAAAGATGTTTCACCATAAAGGGGCAAGAGAAAATGCAGGGTGGTAATGATACATTCTAGAAACAAGATAACCATGTCACAATTTACTAATATTAGCCAGGAAATGATGGGCCAATGTGCTACAAGTTAATTACTGACAGTGTAATTGTGTAGCTCGGTAGTGATGTACTGGATGCAATGTCATGATGGAAGATACAGTACTAACATCACATGAGGATAGTCTCAACAACGTGGAAGGAAGGGGTTGGACATGTCAGATCAAGGCCCCAGAATCTTAGAAGAAGAAAGCATTCATAACTTTGGAAAGATGCTTCCTCTGGGTATAACAGAGGCCTAAAAGTGGTTGCTGGAAGGATTTTTCATCCTGGGACAGAAAGAGCTGAGCCAAGAAGAGAAGGAGAGGAAGTAAGACATGATGGTAGCTTTGAAAGGCAGGACACAGCACTGTGGGCTGGCTGGCTGAGATGCAGGCAGGGCTTAAGTCAGAAGGTCCATCTCTGAGGACAAGCATCTAAACATCCTTGACGGGCTCACTCAGCTGCTGGGAGATAAAAGAAAGGGAAAACCAGATTCAGTACTTGTAAGATCCTTGTAATTATCAAATTGACAAGAATAAGAAAGAAAATCCAGCTCTCATCACAACATGATTGAAAACTTAGAGTTACCAAACCTACCATGTACTGACTGACAAGTGTGCTAAGTGCTCTTCCTGACTCAGCCATGATAAATACCCCGGTAAGGGCAGTCTTATTATTTCCACTTTACAGATGAGGATAAAGACACTCAGAGAGATGAACCTATTTTCTCAAATCACCTAGCAAGAAAGGAATAGCACCTCTTTGACATTGTTTGCTCTAGGAAGTGTGTGATTGACCAACATGAGTAAATTTGGGGGCAGGCTGAGCCACAATATAAATATATAACATTCTTATATGTAAATGTTTTTAAACAGCAAATATTAAAGTAGATAAGTTATATATAATAGAAACCATTTATATAAAAAGGAGAAATATGAATATATTTATTTGCTTACAATTTATGAACTGAAGAGCTAAACAAAAATATTTTAATCATTATTAGAGAAGTAAGGATACAAGGGGGAGAGAAGACAGAGAAGAAGAAAGAGATCACTGAGTGAATCTTATTTTATAGATCTGAATTTAAGAGGATGGAAATACTTTACATGACGGCACAATAAAAATCAGCAAATAAATAAATAAACTCCAAAGCAAAATGAAATAAATGAACCTAACTATCTATTGAGTTGGTGTCATCATCACGTAGAGAGAAACTATTTCAAGTAATTTAAAATCCAATAATTGACTCCACATACATCCCTGGTGGGGTATGCACAGATAAAGCAAATATGTAATGATATTGATGTTCTTGGAGGCTTTGGGTGTGGGAGACAGAAACCAACAAAAAGAGATGGTAAGTGAGAATTAATAAAATATCCACAGACTTAGATTTGATTGTGGGTGATCAGTAGTAACTCTTGACACATCTCAGTCTTAGAAGTATCTCTCTCAGCTTTGACTCCACTATGAAGAACAAGGAGCTGAGCAACCCAATAGCAACAAAATACCTCTAGTTCCAAGGTTGTAGTCTTTAGATGCCACTTTGACTTGAAGGAGCCAGAGCTATTTAGGGGAAATGGAAGATTCCAGGTCTAAAACAAAATATGGACAAGATGGTTTTGGAAGTCTTGTCTTATCAGAAAGCAAAAAAGCTTTCAGGAAGCACTAGGGTCATATCAGAAGGACTTACTCATCAATTAAGGGCTCCTGTTGGGCAAAAATGAGGCGGGTGAGCATCACCAAGAAAGTTAACTGCAACTGATTGGAACACAGCTGCAGTACTTAAATCTGAGTATATAATTATACTTAAAAGAAAGATTCCGTTGATCTTCCCTGAAGGACGCCAGAAAAGCAACAAGCTCCTGGAACCACAAGAAATGAACAGTTCTTCTGAAAAATCAAGCCTTCTTTAATCTATTCAAGCCTCCAGGTGCAGCCACCAAATTACAGAAAATCCTATGGAAAAAGGAACCGCAAGGATACAATTTTTAAAACGCCAGATGATAACAGTACATATAACCTGACTTGTCCTATTAATAGAAATGAGGCAAATGAATAAATTAAAACATAGTTATAAAAACCAGAAATTATGTCTGCATACTGTAAGTAGTTGGGGGGTTGTTGTTATGAAGTAATAAATATATAAGCACTACTTTAGTTGGACACTATGAAACATAAGGTGTGCTAGTGATGTTACTTAAAATGCTTTCATTTTACAGATAAAACTGAAATATTTAATGATTAAATGATACAGTATCTTGACCCTATTATAATGAGAGACTAGATCTGATTGAATGAATATATGGAATGGAACTGGTCATAGTAGCCAGGTGTGGCTGTTCATGCCCACAATCCAAGACCTTAAGAGGTGGAGGAAGGAAGGTCAGGAGATCAAACTCACACTTGACTACACAGTGAATTCAGGGCTAGCCTGAGATTTGCAAGATCTGTCTCAAAGCCAAAAGGAAAAAAATTATCCAATAGGTTATAAGTTGATAGTTGTTGGTTCTGGGATCACTGTACCATTCACTCACTTTTATATATACTTGAAGTTTTCAAAAACAACTGTTTAAACTAAGGCTATACTGAAGTTGGCTGTTAAAGTTTGAGGTAGCCAGGCTAGAGCTCAGTGATGGAGCCCTTATCTAGGATGCCTAATGTCTTAGGTCAAAAAGAAAGGGAGGAAGGAAGGAAGGAAGGAAGGAAGGAAGGAAGGAAGGAAGGAAGGAAGGAAGGAAGGAAGGTGAGAGGTAATGAAGGAGAGAGAGAGGGAGAGAGGGAGAGAGGAAGGGAGGAAGGGAAGAAGGAAGAAAAGAGAAATTGGGAGTAGACAACTTTACAGCATTGACTTTCAGAAAGTTGGCAGCTGCATCAGTTGGTCGGCCCTCAGAGAGCTAGAGACACTGAAGGGGCAGTGCAAGAGAAAAGATTCCCTAGACACTGAATATGGTGGCTCCTACACATTTGGGTCTTCATCTGATCACTCTTCAATTGTATACAGTAACCAGTAAATCTCATAGACAAACCCTTCTCCTAACTGACTGGAAGAGTCAGTCTTCCACTAGCTGCCTTCAGATGAAAATGTAGAACTCTTAGCTCTGCCTGCGCCATGCCTGCCTGGATACTGCCATGTTCCCACCTGAACATGGTCCTGATAATGCGTCTGAACCTGTGAGCCAGCCCCAATTAAATGTTGTCCTTTATAAGACTTGCATTGGTCATGGTGTCTGCTCACAGCAGTAAAATCCTAAGATAAATTCCAATGATTTAAAAAAATTTTCTAGCATAAATGATAAAGTTCAAAATTAAATACTGCAAAAAGAAAAAAGTTTGAAAGAATAAAGACAATTCAGGAAAGAGAAGAAGATTTTTAAAAATATGATATATATCATCAGGTAAAAGAAACTTATAACCATGAAATAAATACAGGGCACAGTTTTGATTTTTGTTAGATTTACTATTTATTCAGAGAGGGTCTGGAGAGATTGCTCAGTGGTTAGAAGTACTAATTGCTCTTCCAATGGACTTGGGCTCAATTCTCAGCAAGCACATGGTGGCTTACAACCATCTGTAATTCCAGTTCTGGAGGAATCCTTTGCTCTCTTTCCACCTCCAAGGGCACCAGACATGCACACAGTATGCAGACACACATGAAAACAAAACGCCCATGTGCAGTAAATAAATAAATAAATAAATAAATAAATAAATAAATAAAACATATATTCAGAAGATATATTCAGAAACTACTAGTAACATTTAAATTCCATGAAATCAATATATGTTCATTGTATATGTGATCTACATCAAAATTTAAATAGTAGGAATTTTTCAAAATAGAATTCAAGAAATCATTTTTAAAAAGGAGAACAAGTAACCACAGAGATGAAAAGTGGGAAAAAGAGAAGAATTTAACTGTGGAGGCAGAGACAATCAGTTAGAAAGCCTTTGCCTCAAAAGAACATGGGTTTGATCTCAGTTGAACTCATGTAAAAAGAGTATAAGTATTGTGGGGCACACTTATAATCCCATTACTGGGAAAACAGAAGCTTACAAGTTGTGCAGCCTAACCTACTTATAAGTTCCAGACCAGTAAGTCCCTGTCTAAAACAACAACAAAGAAAAAGGACATTGCCTAAGGAACAAAGTATGAAGTTGTCCTCTGTTTCCACACATATACACATAAATGCTCCCCCTGTTAACATATGTACACACACACACACACACACACATTAAACTAGAGTATAAATACAGAAAGTCTTGAACATTTAACAAGAAGAGTGTCAGAAAAAGAACAAAAAGAAATAAAAGTGAAAAGATAAAATAATAATTCAAGAGATTCTTAGAAGTGAATGTATTTTTAAAGTGAAATGGCCAGGGCTGGAGAGATGACTCAGCAGTTAAGAGCACTGGCTACTTTTCCAAAGGTCATGAGTCCAATTCCCAGCAATCCCATGGTGGTTTACAACAATCTGTAATTGGTGTGTCAAGGGCAGCATGTTCATATACATAAAATAAATAAATAAACCTTTAAAAGAAAATAGAAAGGGCCAAAGAAAGAAAGTACAACATATTTACAAATTCTCACACTAAAAGTATTTCAGAATGAAATTACAGAACATCAAAAGAAGAAATAGAAGCTTCTAGAATAAGAGGGAAAAAATAAGAAGCTGGGTATGGTGACACATCCCTTTAATCCCAGACCTCTGGAGACAGTGGCAGGTGAGTCTTTGAATTTTAGGCCAGCCTGGTCTACAGATGGAGTTCCAGAACAACCAGAGCTATACAGAGAAACCTTGTCTCAGAAGTGGGGGATGAAGAGACTTCTATATGACAGTTTGGAATAAGGATGGCTTAAGGCTTCTCAGTAGCAACAACAAAAGCTTTAATAATGAAATAATGCCTTCAAAGATCCTAGGATGTTTCCTTGGCCTTTGGTAAATATCAAATGAAAACTTCTTGGGAAACAGTTCAAATTTAAACTTTTATACCCAGCCAAAGTATCAATGAACAGTGAAACTAATATAATGTCACTAACATATACCCCAAGTCTCCCCAAAGTTAGCTCTCATGAATGCTATCTTGAAAAATTACTAGAGACAGTCCATCACTGACAATGAATGGGTTTTCGGGCAGAGTAGTGAACACCTGTAATCTCAGTACCCAGAAGGCTACAGCAGATAGAAAGTTCACCTTGGCTTATACTACACAGAGAAACTTTGTTGCAAAAGAAAAAAAAAAGTCTGCATTAACCAAGAAAAAAGACTACTTGAGACCCAGTAAACAAATGATCTAAAATTGGAGAGAAATGAGCAAAATCCTCAAAACTATGCAAAAGGAAAATTTTACAATAACAAATGTGCAACATGATTGCACCAAATAGGAGCAAGAACAAACTACCTGTTACGTTTATTACACCATAAAGTGTCTGGTCCATAAGAGAGAACCTAAATCCCTTTTCAGTCTACTTGCTATACCAAGGTCCTGATGCAGGATTGCCTCAAATTGTAGAGAAAGGGATTTCTTATTAATTTTTTCCTTATTTTTTTAAAAATTTGTCATCTTAGGAAGCACCTTTTTAAAACTCATCTGTTCCTAGCAAATACTTTTTTCTAATGCACTCAAAATGGCCATTTGTGCAGGTGACAGCCCTTCATGGAAGTACTTAGGTCCCAAAAATACACCCCTGGAAGGATTGACAGTTCAAGGCCAGCTTGGAGTATGTAGCAAGTTCTACACCATCCTGGGCAATACAGCAAAACAAAGCAAGCCCAGGAAGCATCTCACCATAAATAAAATTATAGTACCAGAGATACATACAGATCAAATACAATATGTAGTCAACAAAAGCAAAAGAAATTTCATTTCTGTTAGAGATGAATTAGAAATGAGTAGGTGCCAGGTGGTGGTGGAGCATGCCTTTAATCTCAGCACTTGGGAGGCAGAGGCAGGCAGATTTCTGAGTTCGAGGCCAGACTGGTCTACAGAGTGATTTCTAGGACAGCCGGGGTTATACAGAGAAACCCTGTCTCAAAAAACAAAAAACAAAAAACAAAAAACAAAAAACAAAAAACAAAAAACAAAAAACAAAAAAAAATGAGTAGGTAGAAAATTTAATAACAGCAAAAACATAAAGTAATTATCAGTTCTTGAGGAAACAGGCACAAGCAACTAAATGTGAGAAGACAGACATGGTGGCACACATCTGTAATCCTAGCATTTGGGAGGCTGAGGTAGGAGGGTTGCAAGTTGGAGGAGACTCTGTGTTATAGAGTAAGATTGAAAAGAAAAAGGAAAAATAGGAAGTAATGAAAAAAACTAAAGGAGGGAAAGAAGAAATTAAATGTGATAACATGGCGTTGAACAACTGTTGAAAGATTTAATTTATATAAAGATGAAACACTGAGGTTCTAGAAGACTACAAACATAAAACAAACATAGATGGCGATATAAGAGACTCTCATCCTGACCTTCCATAATTGGTGAACATATATCTAAAAATAAAACATTCAAATGTTCATATAAGCATAGTCTATGAAAACAAGGAACAACAACATATCAAAAGATTTATCTAGACAATCTAGGAAAGGTTGCTGATAAGGAGCTAATAGAAGATATTATATTCTGCATACCCTCCCTGTTCCATGTTGAAATCTTAACAGGCTCCATCTTTTGTGGGCCATCTGCTGATAATCACATCTGCTGAAGTTCAGGAGGTGTCACCTCCAGAAGACACAGTTCTCAACTCCAATCCTCTCTGAACGTCCTTTCCACCCTTGCTTCTGCCTTATTCCTGATGGCCTTTGGCAGTCAACCCTTTAAAGAACACTTAAATAATAATACACCACAAACATGTGTTCATCGTCACACATGACAAAATTCTTGGGGTTATTTTTTTAAAGATATGTTTACTTTTTATTTTATGAGTGTTTTGCCTTCATGTAAGTACAAGAGTGGTGTGCAGTACCTTTTGAGGCTGGAAGAGAGTGTTGAACCTCTGAAACTGGAGTTAGAGGCAGTTGGGAGCCACCGGGTTAGTGCTGAGACCACACTCAGTTCCTCAGCTAGAGTAATAAGTGCTCTTAACCACTGAGCCATCCCTTGACCCCTCCTTGGGTGGTTATTTATTTGGTTTTCTTGTTTGAAGTATTTTCTCTCCAGTGTAAAAGTCCCAGTTTCTCCAGTGAGATCTCAAAGTAGAATGTCTGTACATTCTAATTATTAATAACACAGTTTTCCCTCTCAAAAGTGTCCTGATCTAAGGCTATACACCTTATACTCACCCTAATGGTAAGAGGATGTTTAGATTCCTCACCGCTGGCAGTGCCCTCCCTTGGGCTTGCTCTTACAAAGGGGTTTCAGGAGCTGGAAAGACAGTCCAAGAGACAAGAGAGTACATGCTATTCTTCCAGAGGACCTGGGCCTGATTCCCATCACCCACATGGCTACCCATAACTATTAGTCCAGTTCCAGGTTATCTGATACCTTAGTCTGACCTCCCACAGCATCCAGGACACACACGATACACAGACATATGTGCAGACAAAATACTTATACACATAAAATAAAAATAAATATCTTTGTTGTTTTTTGAGACAGGGTTTCTCTGTATAGCGTTGGCTGTCCTGGAACACCTCTAACTCAGCGATCCTCCTGATTCTGCCTCTCTAGTGCTGGGATTAAGGCATGTGACACCATGCCTGGCTAAAAATAAATAAAATTTTAAGAGAGGGGTTCTCATCTCTGAACACAGCAAAACATGGGGACCTTTCCTATTTCAGGACTACTGCCCTACTGAGGCAGTCTAGGAGTCAGTATGCTCCAGGCAATGCCACATGACCGACTCAGGATTGATGTGTTTTTGTTGTGCCCTGGGTTCAAGGGAAACCCAGATGAGCCCAAGAATTGCAAAGTCCACTGCAACTCACAAAAGAGTCTTTTATTTTCAAGTTCGTACTCGGTTCACCCACCTAGCACTCACTGCGAGTGAATGCTGGCAAGTGACCCTGAGTCCAGAAAACATTGGATTTATATACAGTATAGTTAGGAGGAATCATGTGAACATTCACAGAAAAGGGGAGTAGAGGGTGCAATAGTACTGAAGCAGGACATATTTCTGCCCTGTTAAAAGAAAAACAGACACAAAAGAGGAAACCCCAGACTCTTTACCCCCCATCAATACTTATTCATCTGTTATCCTCATCAATCATAGGATGTGATAATAATTCCTTTGATGTTTATTAGCGGAGGAACCATTCTGGCTTCAGCCAAACATCACTCTCCTTATTGGAGGGTGATTTTGAACTTCTGATCATTTTGCCTGTACCTCCAGCACCCAGTTTAAGCAGTAGACAAATAGGACTTCTTGCTTTTATTTTATTTAGGTAAGCACTGTACCAATTGAGGTGGATCTCTAGCCCCACATGGGTCCTGACACACTACCAAATCTATCAGCAAAGTAGCTGGGGATTCTTCTCACACCACTATGTTTAGAATATCAAATTGAGTGAGATGAGAGGATGCTTATCCCCTGCTTTCTTCCCCATAAACAATAATCGTTTCTAGAACTCTTCCAGGAATCAACACCTTGGCAAATCTTTTATTTCCTATGTTCATGTGTTAGAGTTTGCATCTCCAAAAGCTGGTTGAAGTTTTGGGCCCCAGACAATGGTGGTGGGAATTTGAGGGCTAGGATCTGGCTGGAGGAAGTAGGCCACAGGAAGCAAACCTTTGGAGGGTATTTTCAGGCTCAGCTCCTTCCTCTACTCTCCTTCTGCTTCCTGGCTGCCATGATCTAAAGCATGCTCTTGCTTCATTACCTACGTGCTCTTCACTGTGGCCCAGAATCAGTGGAACCAAGTGACCATGAACTGTGAGCCAAAACTTGTCTCATTTTATGTTAATTTTTTAGGTATTGCATCACACCAATGAAAAGCTAGCACCATCTTGTTGGCTGTGGTGACTTTTTCATAGGGTCCTTCCCATGAGTGGGATGAATGCTTGTCTTAGTCAGGGTTTCTATTCCTGCACAAACATCACAACCAAGATGCAAGTTGAGGTGGAAAGGGTTTACTGAGCTTACATTTCCACATTGCTGTTCATCACCAAAGGAAGTCATGACTGGAACTCAAGCAGGCCAGGAAATAGGAGCTGATGCAGAGGCCATGGAAGGATGTTTCTTCCTGCTTGCTTCCCCTGGCTTGCTCAGTTTGCTTTCTTATAGAACCCAAGACTACCAGCCCAGGGATGGCACCACCCACAATGAGCCCCCCCCCCCATCACTAATTGAGAAAATGCCTTACAGCTGGATCTCGTGGAGGCATTTCCTCACCTGAAGCTCCTTTCTCTGTGATAACTCCAGCTTGTGTCAAGTTGACACACAAAACCAGCCAGTACACTACTCTATAAGATTCTTCCCATCCTCCAAAGGTCCCAGTCATCAGACTCTCAGTGTCATAGGCCTGAACTTTTTTTTTTTTAATGAGACAGGATTTCTCTGTGTAACAGCCCTGGCTGTCCTAGAACTCCCTTTGTAGACTAGGCTGGCCTCGATCTCACAGAGATCCTCTTGTCTCTACATCCCAAGTGCCAGGATTAAAGGTATGTGCCCCACCACATCCAACTATGTCTGTGATTTGAAATCACTCACCTGAACAATCTGGAAACATAGAGAAAAGTTAAACGAGGTTGGTGGCACACACCTCTCACTCTCTCTTGGTTAATCCTATATAATAACCTTCTTTAAAAGTAACTTTTATTCATCAGATCTAATTGTCATCCCAGAGGCTTACCGATAAATAAGCTCATGCTTTCCAGTTCTCTCTGAGCCCTTGTTGTCTGGTCTCAAATCAGCTGTTCTGGCTCACAACACCTCTCCAAGCTGACTGATTCAAACTGGCTTCTCTTGACTTCTCACTGAATTTCTCTGCTTGGCCTTTTACTAACTTCGCCAATCTGTTTAATCTTCTGGCACTTTCCAGTTCTCTGGTTCATTCTGTCTTCACCTGTGCCCAGATTGTTCTCTCTGCAACCTGTCTCTGTAAAACTGTCCCAGGAAACCTGCCTCTTCCTGCTCTCCACGAACTGCACTGTACCAAACGGAACTGACTCAACTGAACTCAACTCCACTGCACTGACTCTGCACTCAACTGCACTGCACTGCACTGTGTTGCCTAAACTCAACTGACCTCCACTGCATTACCTGAACTTAACTGCACTCATTGCAAAGCCTGCCTTCTATTCCGACTCACTGTGCACTGTTCTTAAGTAACCTCTCTTTCCTGTCTGTTCTCATGAGAGTTGGACATATCCTATCTGTGACTTATTCTTTCCAATCTTTCTCTGATTAGTCATTTTATCTGCCCCATAATTAGACATCATTTTCAAACATAGCTGCTACCTTCTACAAACTAACTTTACCTTCATTGATTAAAGGTGTGTACTAAGAGCCTGGTATTCTAAGCACAACAGTATGCAAGAAGAATCACAAGCTAATTTCCAATAGATTTGGTAAGGTGTAGAATACGTGTGGGGCTCGAGATGCAGCTCGGTTGGTAGAGTGTTTGGTTGGCACACGTGAAAGCTTGTGATTACTATTTAAACTAGGTGTGGTGGCACACACCTGTAATCCCAGCAAGCCAGAGGTAGAAGCAAAAGGATCAGAAGTTCAAAATCATTTTCAGCTACACAGCAAGCAGCTACAACCAAGCCTGGGCTATGTGAGATTATGACTCAAAATAACAACAAGAATCACTTGTGGACAAGTGAATATGAGCCTGGAGTGTGGCCAATTCTAAGGTCCTACTCCTGCCAACCATATTCACTGACTGGTACCCAGAAAACTATGTGTTAGACACTTCGTATCCTAATGTAAGACTTTGTGTGATGGGGCCAGTGAGACATCTCATGGGTAAAGGCACCTGAAAGCCTGAGTTCGATTCCCAGAATCCACATGGTGGAAGGAGAGATCTAACTCCTGCAAGTTGTTTTCTGACTTTCACATGGGTACAATAATATACACGTGGACAGGGACACACACACACACACACACACACACACACACACACACACACAAAGATAAAAAAAAAGACGCTGGTACTTATTTACAGGTCTTTTCCAGGTTTTAGAAGACAGCTGAGGGATTTGAGCGGACACACAGCGTGCTAACATTCTTCCCATTTGTAATCATGGAAAGCAGACCCCCAGTTAGTATCTACACGCAGACCATCAATCTGAAGGAATAGATTTAAAGAAGGAAATGTCTCCACATCACTAGATGATTGGTGAAACAAAACACAGCTTAACCATACAACAGGACGTTGCTCTGGCTCAGAAGGAAAGGGGGCTGGGATACACACCTCTGCAGGGATGAACCCTGATGGCTCCGGGTACAAAGGACAAATGCATGAGTCCACACCTACAAAGTTCATAGAGTACGGAAATTCAGAGACAGATACTAGGTCAGTGATTATTGGGTGCTGGGGAGAGGAATGGAGTGATACTGTTTACTGCGTATGACATTTTTATTAGTGGTGATTAAAACATTTTAGATAGTTGTTGTGGTTGCATGACACACTGAATAATCAATGCTTCTTAACTGCACACTTAGAAGTTACTAAAGTGAGGACTGGAGAGATGGCTCAGTGGTTATTAGCCCTGCAGGCTCTTCCAGACAGCCCCGGTTAGATTCCCAGCATCCACATGGTGGCACACAACCATCTGGAACTACTTTCATGAACTCTGATAACCTCTTCTGGCCTCTGAGGACACCAGGCATGCATGTGGTGCACAGACGTAGAAGTAAATAAAACACTTCCCTTTGTGGCTGCTCTGGAGTCCTTACCAGGGTAGGTGCAGGTGCACTTGGGGCTGGAGAGCATCCTCTGCTCCTGTCCAGCAGAGCTGGTGCCAGTCAGGCATCCCCCAACCTTAGTCATTCTTCATTCCTCTCATGGTAGATTAAAAGCTCAGCCAATCTGACCTCACTGGAAAACTTCCCACGCAGTCACGTTGGTCACAGTGACATCCTGACATCTCTTTCCTAGAAATAGACATGTAGATTCAGGAATATTCCTCACATTTTCATTTATAAGAGGAGAAAGCATAGACAAGAGTCTGCCGACAAAATATTACTCAATCCTTACAGGAGAGACTATTATGTATCATCAGTCATGGTTACTACAGAACTGTATTCACTGACATCAAAGTCCCCATAAATGTTATTAAGTGAGAAATAAAGCTTCCCAAACCATGTATATTGTATAATTCTATTTTTGGTTTTTTTAAATTGTTTTTAACTTTTCTTGATTCTTTGTGAATGCATCCCAATCTCACTCATCTCCCTGTCCCAGAGTACAGATGTCCTAAAGATGTGTGGTGTCTCTGCATTGTATGTCAGCTGACCACCCTGTTCTCACTTACATAGTAGCCAACCGAAGTCCAGAGAGGGAGAATAGTATGCCTAGTGACAACAGTGTCACCAAACTAGAAAGCTCTCCCCTATATGAATGAATGAACCAACGATCAAAGAATGAATGAATGAATGAACCAACGAACAGGCATAGGGCTAAAGTTCATAGAGAGGCAGCATGATACTAGAGATAGCCATTTCATCTTCTTGGAGGCACCAAAAGGAAATTGATTAAAGTCCTTCCTATTAACCAGCGTACAGGTCAATACACAAGGGAGTGTGCCCTCACCACACCCCAAAACCTCTGCCTTCCCTCCACCAACTCTTCTCTTCCTTCCCAGGCTGGTGCTGGATCCAGTGAGGAAATCACTGATCTGCCCTTGCCTACCTGAGTCCCTCCTAGAGGACTTGGAGTTCCTTCCTAGAGCCCTCCCAGAAGCCCTTCAAGTAGGAAAACAGTTATGACAGCCTTTCTCCTGCCCAGTTAAAGAGCCAGGCCAGCTACAACAGCCCTTGGGAATCTGGTCAGTTATTTCAGATCAGACAAGAGCTGTTTCCCTCAACCTTTTTTTTTTTTTTTTTTGGCAGAGCCCCTTGGCCTTGCATCCTAGTATCCATGTCATGGCTCAGATCCCTACCTCTCACCACCCTCAGCTTCGCGGCTCCTAGGACCCCAGGCCCCAGGTCTGGCCCCTCCCCTGAGATTCTTTGTCATTATCTTTGGACAGTAAGGCTTGTGCATCATCATTAATGGGCTAAACAGCGAGGTCAGCGAGGCAGGTAGCAGTAAACGCGCCAATTACGGCCTCGCCTCCATCCCAGCGCCTTCGCTCCCAATCCATCTCCCCTCATCACCGGGTGGTGCTGAGCCGGCCCTGCCTTCATTACATTAATCAGGTTAATTCTAACTTAGAGTCCACATTCTAATCAAAAGGCTGTGGGGGGAGAGGGAAAAGCTGTCCTCCCAAGGAACGGGGTTGACAGCAGGGCACAGGCATGGACTCCTGACAGCCTGGCCTCCAGGGCCCGATCTCTTTCAGGCTCCGTTCCCTCTGCCAGGGCTTCTGCACCTAAGATTGCTTTTGCTTTCTTGATTTCAGGTAAGGCTGAGACTCTACATTCAGAAGGAGTCAAGGAAAATTCCTATTCTATCTCCCTAAACAAAGCAAACACCGCATATACTCTTTCCCCTGCGTATACTCTGTCCCCTTCTACAGTTTGCAAGGCTATGCAGTAGGAACTCTTAAGAAAGAACCATATTCATACCGCAGAGTATGTGAGTGACACACCAGAGTCCTGCAACTCACAACTGGTCTAACAGTGCAAAGATCCTCTGCAGGCCACCTCCAATAAAATCGAGTGCCTGGGGACAGTGAGGAGACCATGAAGGAGAGAGATGGAGGCCACAGAGCTTATTTAGAGGTCAACAGAGATCAACAGGGCCAGTCTCCACCCACAACTTCTCCATTAGCCCTAACACCCTTTCCTGAGCGCCCCCCCCCCCCGCCCCAGTTCTGCCCTTAGCAACCTCCCTTGCTTCTGTATTTTCAGAATCACCATGTTAGTGTGGAGCCCTAAATAGTTCAGTATAAAGAAATTCCTCTGGCTGGGAGATATATATATATATATCTGAGATTAAAGGTGTGTTCCACCATGCCCAGCCACCATCACCACTTCTTCTTCTTCTTCTTCTTCTTCTTCTTCTTCTTCTTCTT
The DNA here is from genome assembly GCA_902729485.2 of Mus minutoides. NCBI lineage: Eukaryota > Metazoa > Chordata > Mammalia > Rodentia > Muridae > Mus > Mus minutoides. The sequence continues at coordinate 1,999,579 of LR749594.1, read as the reverse complement.
CTTCTTCTTCTTCTTCTTCTTCTTCTTCTTCTTCTTTGATTTTTTTTGGGTGAGGAGATTGGTTTTGGTTTGTTTGTTTGTTTGTTTGTTTTTCAAGACAGGGTCTCTCTGTGTAGCCCTGGCTGTCCTGAAACTCATTCTGTAGACCAGGTTGGCCTCAAATTCAGAGATCTGCCTCCCAGATCCAGAGTTCTGGAATTAAAGGTATGCACTTCAGTTGGAGGCTAAAAGTAGAAACAGCAGGACTCTGGCAAGGGTTACTGTCACAATGATGGCAGCTCCCTGGGGCAAGAGCCGTCACACGGTAAGACAAGAAGCCAGAGTGAAGGAAAGGCTTGTTCTTTTTATAACAACTCACCTGCAAGAGCCAACTGAGGGTTCTGGGAGATCTCCTTTGATCTGCTCACTAGTCTCTTCTGAGGGTACTGTCCCTGGGGCTGGGGAGGTGGCACAGCAGTTAAGAACACTGGCTGTTCTTCCAAAGGACTTGGGTTCTATTCACAGCTTCAGGGGATCCTATGCCCTCTTGTTACCTACTCAGGAACCAGACATGCATGTAGTACACATACATACATGTTGGCAAAACACATAAAATGATAATAATAATAAGTTATTATTATAATTATATAATTATTAAATATTTATTTAATTTAAATAATTTATTTAATTATTTATTTCATATATGTATACATACACACACATATTTATTTATTTATTTATTTACTTATTTATTTATATATGAAATTTATTGGAATGACTTACAGGCCAACGAATCCAACAGTGGGCAGCTGGGAGAACCCAGGAGTTTATCGGTTGCTCAGTCCCACAGGGCTTTGCGTCTCAGCTGGTCTTCTGTGTAAGGTGGAATCCTGCAGAAGCAGACTTCACCAAAGGATGTGCTGGCAGAGTGAGTGAAAGCAGGCAAGAAGAACAAGCCCCTCCGTCCTCCAGTTTCCTTATATAAGGCCTCCAGCAGAAGGTATGACCCAGATAAAGGTGTGCCTCCATATCTGGATCAAAACGTGTGTCTTGCCAGGCAGTGGTGGCGCATGCCTTTAATCCCAGCACTTGGGAGGCAGAGGCAGGTGGATTTCTGAGTTCGAGGCCAGCCTGGTCTACAAAGTGAGTTCCAGGACAGCCAGGGCTACACAGAGAAACCGTGTCTCAAAAAACCAAAATAAAATAAAATAAAGAAGTGTGTCTTCCTGCTTTAAGATCCGGATCGCAGGTGTGGCTGCTCTTTCTGGATTGTTGTTCATCCCAAGTACAGTTAAGTTGACAAGTGAGACTAGCTATCACAGGTTCCCTTTTACTTTTTAAATTATTTGTTTGTTTGTTTGTTTGTTTGTTTGTTTGTTTTGCTGCTGTAACAGATACCACATGATTAGTGGCTTACAATAGCCCCAATTCATTATCTTTCAGTGTGGAGTCAAAGACAAAGCAAGGCCTCACGAAACTCAGGTCAGAGTGTCCACAGGGCTAGTCTTTTCAGAAAGTTTTAAGGGAGAACTCATTCTCTGGCTTTTCGAAACTTCAGGGGGCACCTGAATCCCTCAGCTCATGGCCCCTTCTCCATCTTCAGAGCCAGCGCAGAAGCATTGCAAGCCACTGAGACACTGACTCTCCTGTCCCTGTTTATAAGGGTTTCTGTGCACACAGTTAACCTCAGCCACCTTAATTCCCCCAGCTTTACAAGGTAATTGCAGGGTCTCAGGACCAGGCTATTGGCAGGCCATTATTCTGCTCTCGTAAATGCTAACATGGAGTTTATCTCTCAGCACAATTCATTTTATACTTTCAAGAAAGCCCTTCTTCTATCCAGCCCTCCTGTTCTTTATCTTGGATTGCCTAAATAGTGCAGTCATCTTACCCTAGTCTACCCAGCTCTCATCCACTCCTTTCTTAAATGTTTTTAAATTAAGATTATAATTACCATATTAATATATATTTATTAATTTATATATAACTTACATATTTAAATTAATATATATGTGCATGCCTTTGATCCCAGCACTCAGGAGGCAGATTTCTGTGAGTTCAAGGCCAACCTGATCTTTATAGTGAGTTCTGGGACAGTCAGGACTACATTGAAAGACCAGTCTCAAAAAATTAATTAACTTAATTAAGTGTATAATGTGCTAGGGTGTGTAGGTGTGAGTGCACTGCTCCCAGGGGACAGAGAGGGTGTGGGATCTCCTAGCCACGGAGTTACAGGCAACTGTGAGCCACCTGACATCGGAGCTGAGAACCAAACTCCGGTCCTCTGCAGGAGCAACACATACTCTTAACCACTCCCCTCCAATCTACTTTCCTGAGTCTGTCTCAGTATTAGCAGTTCAGTGGTCCTACCAGCTGCTCCTCTCAGCCTACTTCTAGTGCCAGTACAACTAGCCCAGGAAAAGATACGTCAAGGCTCTGGCAGCAACCTTCCAATGGGGACTTGCCTCTGTAGGTAAAAGCCGGGATGTAAAGGGACAGTTTTGAAGTTCAGCCTGCATGCCTCCTCAGAGTATCTCTCACAATTGCGCTTCAGTTGTCCACTGCGGCAGTGGCAATCAGCTTTCTTCTGTTTTGTTCTTTATCCCTGCTCCCTGGAGTCACCTCCCAAATACTCAGCCTTTACCCCAGCCCAAGTCTCCAGCTCTGACTTCAGGGAGAACCAAGTGGAAAGCGATTGCTAAAATGTGGCCAGTCGCTATCTTCCTCGAGGACAGTCACCAGCGCCTGGTCACAGGTTAAAGTACTAATAATGACTTGGTATTCAAAACCCTCAACAGTCCAACTCACTTTGCAATCCCATCATCATCCTGCACACCCGCCATGCCAGACTCCAGCATGAACCTGACCATCTCCAAGTCTTCATGCATGCTGGGAGCTTGGAGCTCCACCCCCTGCCATTGGGAACTGATTCAAGAAGATCTCACTGCAAACTCCATCTGTAGAGTTCTAAAAACAGCTCAGCCTAGCTGCGCCATGGGCTCCTGTGTTCAGGTTGCCTCTGTGTTGTCTGGTTCTGCAGCATCTTCCCTCTTCTTCTTCTTCTTCTTCTTCTTCTTCTTCTTCTTCTTCTTCTTCTTCTTCTTCTTCTTCCTCCTCCTCCTCCTCTTCTTCCTCCTCTTCCTTCTCTTTCCTCCTCCTCTTCCTCCTCCTCTTCCTTCTCTTTCCTCCTCTTCCTCCTCCTTCTCCTTCCTCCTCTTCCTCCTCTTTCTTCTCCTTCCTCCTCCTCCTCCTTCTTGCATATCCATGAGTGGCACCTGTCCTTGACTCCTCTTTTTATTTGTTTGCCTTTTGAAACAAAGTCTCATGTGGTCCAAGCTAGCCTAGAACTTGTTCTATAGCTAAGGATAACTATGAATTTCTTTTTTAAAAAAGAGTAATTTATTTGGAGGCCTGGAAAGATGGCTCATTGGTTAAGAGCACTGGCTGCTCTTCCAGAGGTCCTGAGTTCAATTCCCAGCAACCACATGGTGGCTCACAACCATCTATAATGAGATCTGATGCCTTCTTCTGGCATGCAGGTGTACATGCAGATAGAGCACTCATACATAAAATACATCATTAAAAAATAATTTACTCAGCCGGGTGTGGTGGTGCACACCTTTAATCCCAGCACTCAGGAGGCAGGGGTAGGTGGATTTCTGAGTTCGAGGCCAGCCTGGTCTACAAAGTGAGTTCCAAGACAGCCAGAGCTATACAGAGAAACCCTGTCTCAAAAAAAATTTTTACTTATTTTTATTTTATGTGTGTACCGCCTAGTTTTGTGTCAACTTGACACAGGCTGGAGTTATCACAAAGAAAGAAGGAGCTTCAGTTGGGGAAATGCCTCCACGAGATCCAGCTGTAAGGCATTTTCTCAATAGGAGGTCCCCTTATGGGTGGTGCCATCTCTGGGCTGGTAGTCTTGGTTCTATAAGAGAGCAGGCTGAACAAGCCAGTAAGAAACATCCCTCCATGGCCTCTGCATCGGCTCCTGCTTCCTGACCTGCTTGAGTTCCAGTCCTGACTTCCTTTGGTGATAAACAGCAATGTGGAAAATGTAAGCTGAATAAACCCTTTCCTCCCCAACTTGCTTCTTGGCCATGATGTTTGTGCAGAAATAGAAACCCTGACTAAGACAATGTGCATTGGTGTTTTCCCACATGTATGTCTGCATGAGGGTGTCAGATCTTGGAGTTACAGGCAGTTATAAGCTGCCTTGTGGGTGCTAGGAATTTACCCAGGTCCTCTGGAAGAACCACTGAGCCATCTCTCCAGCCTCTTGACCATGACCTTATGATCTACCTGTTTCTATCTCCCAAATGCTGGGATTATAGGCATACGCTACCACAATCCTCTCTCTCTCTCTCTCTCTGTGTGTGTGTGTGTGTGTGTGTGTGTGTGTGTGTGTGTAGAGCTAGAGATTAAAACCAGGGCTTTGTGTGTACTAAGCATGCACTCTACCGCACATGCTACAAACCCAGCCTCTTTTTTTCTCTTTACTTTCTTTAAAGATGTGTTTATTTATTTGTTTATTTATCATTTTTACTTTTATTTTACTTAGTGTGTATGTGTACTTGCATGAGTATATCATGATCAAGGTGCCTTCAGTAGGTAGTTGTAAGTCACCTGGGAGCGGAACCCAGTTGTATAAATGTTTTTAACCACTGAGCCATCTCTCCAGCCCCTCTTTTCTTCTTCAAATCAGATAGACTGTCTGATTTGTGAGTGTGTGCCTGTCATAGTACGCATGCGGAGGTCAGAGGACAGCTCTCCACAACTGCTTCTCATCTTCCCCAGTGTGGGTCCTCCGGATTGAACTCTGGTCATCAGACTTGGGAGCAAATGCTTTGGCCCTCTGAACCATTTCTGGCCCTTTCTTTTCACCCTCTGACCCCCAGAAGTTCACAGCCCTCCTTTCTCAACCTCTTGATGAATACAGACATGGACCACCATGTTCTGCCCTGAATACTCTTGGGTTTAGGGCTTGGCTTGGGTTGGTTTTGCACTTTTGTTTGGACTTTGGTTTTTGATTTGTTTTGTTTACAGAGCTGGGGATGGAGCCCAGGGCCTCATACACATCAGGTATGAGCTCTGCCACAGAGCTCCATGCCCACCTTCTTTTTCACTTTGATCCACACACACTCCCACTCTCCTCTGGCCCAGTCATGTTCCTGAGTTCCCAGGCTGGTTCTTTCTGCTGAACTCCAGCTCTGTATTTAGCTGCTCAGTGAATACATCAACCCTAACGTCCTAGTAACCTAGACTGCTTGTGTTCAAGTCTGGGTTGTGCTCAGCCTCCAGCTAGCTCTCACTTCAGTGAGCGACTTTAAGGAACTGCTGACTGCTTTTCTGTTTAGAAACCTCTGGCATGCGTTTTGGCCTTCTTCCCTTCCCAAATCCTGCTCATCCTATCTAATCCAGCCCCTCCTCCCTCTTAGTTCAGGCCATCGTCTCTTCTCTCCTCCCCTGCATCCTTGAGAGATCTTGCCTCTGGTCTTGCTTCTCCAACCGTCCCCCATACATCAGCCCAAACCTTTTTTTTTTTTTTTTAAGATTTATTTATTTTATATATAAGTACACTGTAGCTGTCCTCAGACACACCAGAAGAGGGCATCAGATATCATTACAAGTGGTTGTGAGCCACCATGTGGTTGCTGGGATTTGAACTCAGGACCTTCGGAAATGCAGTCAGTGCTCTTAACCGCTGAGCCATCTCTCCAGCAACCCTCCCCCACAACCCATCTTTTTTTTTTTTTTTAATTTTATTTATTTATTCCCTTGTTCCGGTCAACCTCGCTCGCTCTGCTCGACCCCCGCTCGCTCCGGCCAGCCCCACTTGCTCTCGGCCGCCCCCGTACGGCCCCCGGCTTGTTCCAGCCAGCCCCGCTCGCTCCGATCGGCTCTGCTTGCTCCGGTTTGGCCCCGCTCATTCCAGCCGTCCCCGTTCGGCTCCGCTCGCTCCGGACAGCCTGGCTTGCTCCGGTTGGTCTCTCCAGTCCAAGGATTCATTTCTTATTATTCTTCATAAGTTCGCTGTAGCTGACTTCAGACCCACCAGAGGAGGGCGTCAGATCTTGTTACGGGTGGTTGTAAGCCACCATGTGGTTGCTGGGATTTGAACTCATCACCTTCGGAAGAGCAGTCGGGTGCTCTAACCCGCTGAGCCATCTCACCAGCCCACAACCCATCTTTTTAACATACAAATCTGAGAGTTATTTCCTATTTAAAGTCCACATTTTTCAACACCATCAAGAACAGTGGTTCTCAACCTGTGAGTCACAGCCCCCCTGGAACCCAACCACCCTTTCAGAGGAGTTGCCTAAGACCGTTGGAAAACAGATTTTTTTTTAACATTATGATTCCTAACAGTAGCAAAATTACAGTTATGAAATAGCAACAAAAATTATTTTATGGTTGGCAGGTTACCACAACATAAGGGACTGTATCAAAGGGTTGTGGCATTAAAAAGGTTGAGAAGCACTGATCTAGAGTCCACCTGAAACCCCAGCTTCCTCCCAGCTTCCTCCCAGCTTCCTCCCAGCCTCCTCTCATGCTACATAGACTGTTGGATCCGGCCACAATGCCTACTATCCTGTACCCCATGTCCAGCAATCCCTTCCCATGCAGAAACTGTAGTATCTTTTAAGTATCCCTTTTGAGAGCTTCCAGAATGGTACCACAGGAATAAGCCACACAGTCTGGGCTGTTGCCATGGCACTATTTACCAGTCTCCTCGGTGGCACTGCCAACCTGCATGTGAGGACCCTGACTCCTCCATTATCCTGCAGCTCTGTGCCTGGCTCTGGCAGCAGCTCAGTCAGTAGTGTCTGTGCAGCTCACGCAGGGAGAAGCGCTTACCCACACGATGACACGCATAGAGTCACTATGTTACTCATAGTTCCATGGGCTGTGACAGCCACCCTCTCTCACACCCTCGTTGTGGCGTACGAGGAGTCTCTGACAGCCAATCATATGCCTCTAACGTCACATTCCTATAACCAGATACCAGCATTCACCCACATACCCACCTCCATATCAACAGAATCACCCACAGTCACACCCACGCAAACATGCCTAGTTACAAACTCCCACGTAGCCAGATACACAAACACACAGAGCCCTGCATCCCCGGCTCCAAACACCTCGAGGGCACACTTCATCTCCAATTGTGAGCAATTGCTGTTGGTTTTCATTAATCTGCAGACTCTGTGTTTGCCAGTCTCTCTGGCTCCCCCTCTCGCACTTTCTCTCTCTCTCTCTCTCTCTCTCTCTCTCTCTCTCTCTCTCTCTCTTCCTCTCTCTCTCTCTCTGCTCCAAGGCAGGTGAGCGCATCAATTTTCTCCTCGTCTGTGGCAGTTAAATTAAATGGAATCGGCCTGATTGCTGAAAATCAAAGGGAAGGCTGATAAAGCAATTAAATCCCTCTAATTCCTCGTCCTGAAAGGTGCAGTGGCTCTGAAGCTAATTAACTTCATAATGAAAATCCTTCTTCACCCTCTCAGGTTCTTCTCCCCGGGACCTCTCCTCTCCTCTCCTTCTGGGGAAAAGCCAGCTACTGAGGAAGCGCTGGATCAGCAGCATTGAAAATCAGAACCCTGGAGAGGTCTCAAAGGCCCTCTTGTGCTCTGGTATTCTCTGCTCTCCCTGTCCTCACTCCCCTGCTCCTCAGGCCTAGCACCCTGTTCCCTCTCTTACCCCTTAACATTCCACTCCCATCACACCCAAGACACCCAGCCCTACACCCGCACCAACTCCACCCCTGTCCTCCACCCACCTCCCCACCAGTCCTATTTCAACACCAGCCCTGCCCTTGCCCCAAACACCGGGGCTCATACAAAGAGAAACTGTTCATTTATTTAGGGTAATATTACAAAATGCCATAAACTTAGAAACAAGGATTGAGGGCTAGGGTTACAGCTCAGTTGGTAGAGCATTTTGCCTAGCATACACAAAGACCCAGGTTTAATTCCCAGCACCATAAAAGAAAAACCTAGGTGTGGTGGTACATGCCTGTAATTGGTGGAGAACTGGGACAAGGTTAACCTAGTCTATATCAAATGTTTGAAGTCAGCCTGAGCAGCATGAGACCCTGTCTAAACAAACAAACAAACAAACAAACACATCCTCTAAAAAAATAAAAAAGGAAGGCTGGAGAGATGACTCAGAGGTTAAGAGCACTGACTGCTCTCCCAGAGGTCCTGAGTTCAATTCCCAGCAACTACATCATGGCCCATAATTATCGATAATGTGATACAGTGCCCTCTTCTGGCCTGTGGGCATATATGCAGATAGAATGCTGTATACATAATTAATAAATATTTTTTTTTAAATAAGAAAGCAGAAATTGATTTCTCATTGTAAAAGCGGAAACTTCATGGTCAAGGACCCAGAAGTTTGTGGCTAGTGAGGGCCGATTTCTTCATAAATAGCAACTTCTTGCTGTGTCCTAAAATGGTGGGATAGGCCGACTAAGCAGGAGTTCCTCTCGTGAAGGTTTTCCCTTATGACCTAATCACCAAAATAGCTCTACCTGCTATTCCCACATGGATGCCAGAAGGCACACATAGACACTCAGACCAATGCACAAGAGCAGCAGAGGGGCTGTGCAAGCTTCTAGGGGCACCGGGGAGCCTCCCAGATGGCAGTCCCTAGAGTCAGGTCATTGGGTCCTCTGGCTGACTGGAAGAGGGAGATGGTGTCGAGGGGAAGAATGGAAAAATCTGGGAGCTGGAGGGAGTAAGGCTGATGAAGTCTCTGAAGTTGGTTTGGACAAGAATAGCGAGGCCTGCTGGGCGTGGTGGCGCACGCCTTTAATCCCAGCACTCGGGAGGCAGAGGCAGGCGGATTTCTGAGTTCGAGGCCAGCCTGGTCTACAAAGTGAGTTCCAGGACAGCCAGGACTACACAGAGAAACCCTGTCTTGAAAAACCAAAAAAAAAAAAAAAAAAAAAAAAAGAATCGGGAGGCCTAGGAGGCCTAGCTGTGGACAAGACAGGGGCCTGGCAGAGCCAGGTCATTGAGAGCTTTGAGGACCCTACTTAGGAGCCTTGGTTTCTTTCAGCATGGAGAGTTAAAGAAGGATCTGTGCGTAAGACAGAAACATTTTTGTTGGATGGATTCTCATCAACTCCATGAGTAGGAGCAGGGCAGCGGGGAGTCTGGCCACCTCACAGGCAGTGATGAGATTCCATAGCACACTGAAGGGGCAGAGCTGGAGAACAGGAACCACAGGACACACCCCGCCAACCCCAACCTTCTGGCCTTCATTCCTACACTGCCTGCCAATATTGGTATACTAGCATTCCCTCGCCCCCCTGGGAATTGTCCCCATAGCCTTAAACACCACTCACTCACTCACAAGGAAATGGGGAGTGGGAATCTTATTCCCCACAGCAACCTCAGGCCAATCAATCAGAGACATCTGTTGATTAATACAGAGAGATGAGCTGTAACTCCCAAATCTACACTCCCAGGCTTAGAGCCTGAGATTCACCACTCACTGAACATTTCCACATGATGTCTCCCTGTCTCACTCAACATATTTAAAATCAAACACAGGACTCCCTCAACCTCAGCCCTAATCCTTCTCCGCTAAATTCTCAAGCTAATGAACAGGACCACATTTCTACTAAAGACCCAGGACTCAGTCCTGGCTGTCTCTCCTCTCCAGCCCCTCCCCCACCCCCTTCCAGCCAGTTTCTGGTCCTCCCCATTCTGTCTTCCCTCCAGCTCCCCTCCCCTCTTCCATTGCACAACCCTAGTCGTTACCTTCCATTACCTCTCTCGGTGGTTTTTATTTTCAACTGATCTTTCTGCTTAGGTCCCAACCACCTCTCACCCATTCTTCAGGATCACCTAACAAGGGAAATATGACCAGAGCAGTCACCTGCTTAATACCTACCCTTCAAGATGGTGGGTGCTGTTCCCTTGAAGAGTGAACTCTTCAGCAGCACACACACAGGGCGTCCCACCCCCAGCCTTCCGCGACAGCAGCAGATTCTTACACTCGAACTTGGGAAACGCTGTCTGGACTCATGGTCCCCTATCCCTTCCTGGAATGGTCTCTTCAAACTCCACTACATCTGGTCTCCTCCACCACCACATTCACTGCATGGCACCCTGCCATCTCTTGCCCAGTGTGCTGACGCACACCTATGATCACAGCACTTAGGAGGTAGAGGCAAGCAGATCTCTGTGCGTTCAAACAAATTAAAAATGTTAAACACCACCATCTCTCAAAATTCACCAAGACCTTTTTTTTTAACGATGAAAACTCTATTTTTATTTTATGTATGTATGCGTTTTGCTTACATTTGTGTCTGCACACCATGTACAGTGTTCCCAAGGAGGCCAGAAGAGGGTGTCTAACCCCCTGGGACTAGAGTCACAGTATTGAGCCACTATGTGGCTACGGGGAATGAACCCCTGTCCTCTGGCGTATCAACAGTACTTTTAAACAATAAGTCATGTCTCCCATCTGAATTTTTTTCTTTAAAAGTTTTATTTGAGTCAAGTGTGACAGTGCATGCTCATAATTCCAACAGTGCAAGAGCTGAGAGGATCCAGGCTGGCCTGAATGGCACAGAAGGTTCTAGGCCAGCCCAGGAAGCAGAAGAAGAACCTGTTGCCCAAAACAGGGAATTTGGGGTTTTGTTTTGTTTGTTTGTTTGTTTGTTTATTGTTTTGGGTTTGGGGTGTTTTTGTTTGTTTGTTTTTGTTTGTTTTTTTTTTTTGCTTTGAGCTTTTTTGTACTTTTTAAGCATTCTACATTGAGCAAGTATTTGTTAGTAGAAAAATAAAATGCTACTGGGATATCACTCAATTGTAGAACACTTTCTAAGTATATTCAGGGTCCTAGGTCTGATCTCCAGTGAAGGGGGACAAGAGGAAGAGGAGAATATGTTCAGTGTTTGCTTCTTTCCTCCTTTTGTAAGAAAGAAGCTGTTTTAATGCAGCCGAGAGCCCGTCGCTGGACCTCTCCCGCCTCCTGGATGAATGGCATCCTCTCTTGCTTGCACATCCGTCTGTCTCCCTTACGTAGTGAGGCCCTGTGGACAACTGTCTGTAAGCACCATGCTTGTGTTACTTAGCTCAACGCTTGGCTCACCGAATGTGTCCTATGGTTTTTTTGTTTGATTGTTTGTTTTTCCTTTTAGTGCTGGGGTTCAAATCCTTTGGGAATGCTAGCAAGCCTCTACTACTGAGATACACTGTGACACACTGCTGTCTCCTCCACACACATACCCATGTTTACTGGGGGTGGGGGGGATTAATGACCGAGTGGCTTGAGAAATTCAGGGTTTCTTCCAATCACAGCATCCTCTGGGATTGGAGTGCTAGGGATACTTGCCCTTAGAGAAGACACTGTAGCCGTGTGTCCACCCTGGCCCTATCACACTCCCATACAACACCACTTTAGATCTTCCTGCATCCTGATGGCTTGAAGGAATGATAAGAGGGGTTCCCAAAAGTAGAGGGTCATCCTGGGGGCCTGTGGTCCCACCGTAAGTCAACCCTGATGTGCAGCTCCAGGGGCCTCACAAGTAAGACACAAGGAGAGAAAGGGGGGCAGGGAGTGTGAGAAGGAGAGATGAGACAAGGGAGGGAGAGAGGCAGGGAGCAGGGAATGTCAGAAATAAAGAGACCGTCTAGAGCAAGGCACCACGAAGACATGGAAGGAGAACAGGGACAGTGGCAGAGAGACTCGCAGGGAGTCAGGCGGCAAGACAGCAGTCTCGGCACACAAAGCCAGTGCTGGAGTTGGGGGGATATGGATCATGAGGAGGCGGGAGAGGAAAGAGGGCTCCCAACCCTCTGCAGGTGCCAGCCCCCATTTCCAGAGCCAGCGGGCATCACCCAGCAGGAGGTAGATGAGGCTGCAAAGTGAGTGATGGGCGCTGATTTGGGCCCAGATTCTTTGCTTGTGGGGGCTGGCACAGCTTTAAGTCTAGGAAGGCCCTGGGTAAGCAAACCAAGCTGGACTGGTGATGGGAAAGGGGCAGGCTATCTCCGTGGGAAAGGGTCTGGCACTTTTCTAGGAAGCACCCGGCCTAGAGCTGAACAATTAACCAGCGGTTTGTGCCTAAAAAGCCAGGAGATTTGAGTAGGGACACCATAGAAAGCCTAAGGGGAAGTGCTTAATATACATTCCTGCGCACACACACACACACATACAGACACACAAACACACACACTACACACACAAACATACAGACACACAAACACACACACAGACACACAAACACACACACATACACACTCACACACACATACAAACACACACATACACACACAAACACACACACTACACACACAAACATACATAAACACACACACACACACACACACACACACACACACACACAGCATACCCCCGGACCAGCATTCACACCTAGAACAAACTTTTAGAAGATAGCTGCCTCCCCATACTCAGGAATACCGTCTGAGCATGCGCTGTGTGAGCAACCATCTGAAACATTTGTACACACAGCCATCTCTCAATTTGTGACCCCCTCCCAGATCCACTACATCATACACACAGCCACATCTGCCTCATCCCTACCTAAGCTCATGCTTATACCCATTCGCACCCAGAAGTCACAGTCTCGCCAGACCCAAGACTGTCACCGGCACCACTCAGGTTCTCACAGCTGCTCAAAGTGAAAGAGGTTTGCACAGACATAACCTGTCACACAGGAATGTGACAGTTTCCAAGATATTCTCCCATGGACACATGTGCATGTGCGCACACACACCCACAAAGTTAAGCAAAAGTGACAGAATAGCCCCAGAGGTCTAGATCTTGGTTTTGAAAAGTACAAAGGCTACCACTAGGTTCCTGAAGTCACAGGCTTAGCAACATCAAGTTGTGGTAGTGACAGAGTCCAGGACTTTTGGGCATGGTCCTTCTGTCCCATCTGACCTAGGACCTACCCACACTGTCTTCAGAAGTCCTCTACCCTGCCAGGGTCCTGTTTCCCCCTCAGTTTGTACAGTCACCCCCTCCCTGGTCCCTTTCCTGTCAGCTCATTCCCTTTCCATCTGCATCCTTTCTTCTCCCCCCCCCCCCCCCCCCCCCCCCCCCCCCCCCCCCCCCCCCCCCCCCCCCGACAGCCCCCCCCATCCCCACCCCTCCAGCCTTGGTGATAAAAGAGCCAGATTGGAGCGGGTGCCACGCAGCTTCATTCCCCACCATATGGGCCCAAAAGCCAAATCGTCAGCTAAGCGATTAAATCAAGTATGTCGAACAAAATGTTATGAACTGACATTATGGGTATATAATTTTATGCCATTTGTTGCCATCTGTTTATCTAAACAGCCCCCATTCCACACAGGCGTACAGGCTCACACCTTCCCTCCTACCCTGCATTCAGTAAACTCCCCACCCAACCAGGGCCAGAGGTCAGGGACAAGAAGACACATCCCCGGAAGTTAAAGTGAGACATTTAAGACTCTTGAGAATCCAAGTGAATTGGGAGGCCAGGCTCCCTGGATGTCTGGGACAGAAGAGTAGGGGTCATTACCACTCACTGACCTGAGGGGCAAGGCCTGTATATAGGTGGGGGTGAGCATGTCAGAGGTCATGGCCATCAAGACTGTGACTGGAGCTCCAGCTCGAGACTCTGGACCGAAGCCAGGGAAGCTCACTGGCAAGCCTCCAGCATGGCACGTGACACCTGTGTGGGAGCGTGTGTGCTGTACAGGGCTGGCACAAGAGTAGCAGCTGTCAGAGCCAAGGGCTGTGGGCACTTCTCTGCCCTGCCTGCTCCAGACCTGAGATCCCCCTCAACACCAAAGCACCACTAGAGGTCTTCAGCTGAATTCATTCACATCTCACCATGAGGCTACAGGACAGATACAGGTAGCACTTCCTGTAACCCCAACCTCAAGTAGCTTTAATCACGTGGTCCCTTGATGACAGGTCTGTATTCTCCATGAGCTCAAGCACGAATTCCAAGTCACAGATATTCATCCACTCTCTCCTTCCTATCTGTCCTCCATTGGAATCCTTCTGCCCATCTATCCCGTGTCTACCACCGGCTCCATGCTTAGTGTCTTTGACTCTGGACTTCTTGTTAAGTTTTGTCCTTTCTCAGTCGGCTTCTGGCTGACTCTATTGTAGCGTCTGCCTTGCTGCAGACTCAAGCCTTAGAGCTTATGACTTGAAAGAGATCTCCACAGAGGATATAGGCCAGAATGAGGAAGCGTGATAAAGTCTAATGTGACCTACAGGGACACAGGTGGTGACCAATCGGGTGGTCCTGTGAGGAGCTGTGCCGAGAGCCAAAAGAAGAACGGAAGTGTGAGAAAAGTGCTGGAACTTCATGTCCATATTGAACTAGACCAAAGGTGCAGGAAAGTCCAGCAGAGAAGAGATAGAAGACAAATTTTTGAGCTTACACCACACAGAGAGAGAGAGAGAGAGAGAGAGAGAGAGAGAGAGAGAGAGAGAGAGAGAGAGCAGAACTCTGATGCACACCCATACCCACTCTGGCAGGCCCATATAAGGACCCTGCACAGTGATACCTTCCAGATACACACCTTCACAGCTAAGGACAGAGTCACTGGTAACATAGCTCTGCTCCCTGACCCAAGCCCTGAATCCCCAGGCCCACCTTACAGGGCTATGTGCTGGTATGTGAGCCCAGGCCTCCTGAGCTCAGCCTCCACCTTCCACACACGAGACCACAGGGTTACCAGCATCAACAGAGACCCAAGTGTCCATCATGGCTATGGGAAGAGATTGCAATCATAGAGAAGAAAGCCAAAAGTGAGAGACAGAACGCCAAGAATAAAGCAGATTCAGCCAAGAGAGGCCTTAGGCTGAACCCAAGACCGAGAGAGAAAAAGGTGATGAAGCAGAGACTGGTCAAAGGACAGAAGAAGAACGAAAAAGACAAAGAGAAGAAAGAGACTCAAAGGCCAACCGGGAGAAAGCGGAACCGCAAGCCGTGCGAGGAACGCTGCGGGCGGGCGGAAGGGCGGGCGGGAGCGCCCGGGATGCGGGAGCCGGGCCTGCGCGGGTGGCGGCAGCGGCGGAGGCTGGAAAAGCTCATTTTGCCGGTAATTTACTCTCCTGCTTTTGGGCCGCTCTGCCTGCCGCTGCCGCCCGCCCGGGCTGCCTGTTCCAATATTAGATATAAACAAGTAAACTGTGTAATGGATCACATTAAGCAGGCCTTGCGTCTTGAGGCAGGATTTAATTTGCATGGCAGATTAGCTTGTCTTCCCAGCAAGGCACCCCGGGGCACCCCGAGCTGTAATAGGATCCCGCCTCTTAGAGCCCATTAAGGCAATTGAGAGCGCCTCCTAATCTCCCTCCCCGCCCTGCACCAGAATCCCCTCCTGCCGGACTGGGAGGGACTTGTGGTGGCCAGACCCCATCTTGTCACCCTGGGTGGTGCTCCATCTCAGGCCCCACCTTGCCCTTAAAGTGACAACCCCAACACCTATGGGCTGCCTTTTTCTACCTCTTACCTTGGCACCTCTTCACACTCCCAACATACTTGAATTGGGGACCACTCTCTTCTCACTTGGTCCACACTCCTCCAAATCTGCCCAAACTTCAAGCCAGCAACCCAACTTTCTTTTCCCCACATGGCTTCTAAACCTTCCACCAAAAAATATACATATGTATAAATGAATAAAATGGACTTCTTAACTGATGTCAGACTCTATAGTACGTTCTATTCTGTTCTTCAGTTTCTCATAGAGCATTTGTTTGTGGAGGCACCCTTACCCACAGCGATGTAGTTAGCCCTCAAGATGGAGGTCAGAGCAGGACTCTGAACCTGCTTGGAAGGCAATGCACAAGTCACAGTTTGGTTCCAAGTTGGGGCTAAATCGAGTTGTTACGATAGCCCTCATTTGCGGGGTGAGGGGGCTTTAAAGTTTATAAGTGGGGTGAAGAGATGGCTCAGTGGTTAAGAACACTGACTGTTCTTCCAGAGGTCCTTAGTTCAATTCCCAGCCACCACATGTTGGCTCACAACCATCTGTAAGGGGATCTGATGCTCTCTTCTGGTGTGCATGAAGACAGGGCACTCATATACATAAAATAAATAAAGTTTATAAGTGGGATCCACATTTGACCATGAATCCTCAAAGGAATCCTTTTAAATCAACCCTACTTTGAAGATAAAGCAACTAACACTCAGAGGAGAGAAATGACTCGCTCGAGGTCAGACAGCTGCGAATGGGCAATTCGGGACTCCACCAGGTCTCCTGACCATAGTGCAGCAACCTTGTGATATACCATGGGTACAGGAATCAGCTCTGGGGTCCAGAGAAGAACAGGCAAGCTTTAAGGACTATATCAGGGTTGATAACAAGATAAAGCCATCCATGGCTGCTCCCCCACTCCACCGCAAACCCACCCTCCTATTGGGTGAACTGGGCAAGTAGAGTCCACAGCGTGGGCTCAGTTCACAAGAGATGCTTCTGAGGGGGCTTATTGGACCAAACAGCTTGGAACCAGAGGCATCATCAGTCAAAGCTGATTTGTGGTAGATGTGGAGAAGAGCTTCCGGTCTGTGGGTGTACCCCCTTTAGTGCTGGAGAGATGCTGAGCCGGATGGACTGGGCTAAAGAACAGGCTCTGGAGACTGAAAGCTGGGAGTGGTGGCCCAGGGTAGGTGGGATGGAGCCAGGCTGCTGGAGAAGGGTCAGCCCGGCTCTGCTTGGCTCACAAAGGGTCCTTGTTGTGGGTAATGGGACTCCCCTGGCAGCTTTATTTGCTGTCAGTGGCTTTTATTAAAGTCTCCAGTTTCAGACCCTCCAACCTCCAACCATTGTGTGTGTTCCCCATGGGCCCTACCCCAACCCCCCAGCCCCTGGCTAAGCTGACTCCAAAGAGCCTCCTACCCTGCCCTGCCCTGCCCTGCCCTGTCTCCCACCTCTACCTCCCAGGGTGAGAGCAAAAATGTTGCCCACTCAGAGGAAACATCTCAGCCTTCACCCTCAACACCCAAACTGTCTCTAAGCCGTCATATGTTGGGCTGCCACTGAAGGCAGAGTTGGCCAGGGAGAATTCACAGTGATATACTCATGCCTGCACAAGTATGTGTGTCCCTGAGGGTGCACACCCATGTGTTTCTTCAGTCTGAGTCCACACACAATATGCTCAAATGTGCACTGCTTAATAACTGAGAAAGGAGGTGGGCAGAGGCGCTACAGCTTGATTCTCTTAGCATTTAGGGGTACCTGCTAGACTTCTTGATCCAGGGAACCCACCAGACCCCAGATCAGTTCTGAGGTAGGAATATAAGGGTGTTCCAGTCCAGGCTTAGGAAGG
This sequence comes from Mus minutoides, assembly GCA_902729485.2. Classification (NCBI taxonomy): domain Eukaryota; kingdom Metazoa; phylum Chordata; class Mammalia; order Rodentia; family Muridae; genus Mus; species Mus minutoides. Next base: position 1,982,308 of record LR749594.1, on the reverse strand, counting down.
AAGCAGTAGCCTTCACCTTGACCTTGGGTAGGTAGGAGTCTCAAATATACTGAACGTCTGCAAAAAGTCTCACCTCACTTCACCCAGACCCAGGAATATAGTACGGAGACCCAGGCTTGGATTCCTAGCCCAGAATCCAGGCAGCTGTGGAAAGCCTGGTCCTCACATTCTTGTTCTTCTAGACAACACACCTGGAGTTTGAGGGTGAAGAAACTTAGGCCAGACTCTTCAGTAATACATCCTGAAGCAGAAGTTTGGAATAAACATGGGCAGTTGGTTCCAGAAAGTCCTTACTAAGCTGGGGAAACAGAAAAGGAGCATGAAGGGAGTCTCAAACAGTCCCCAGTGAGGTCTCGGGTGGGGATGGAGGTGGAGGTGGGTGGTCTCAGGTCCCTCCTGAGTGCCATGCCTGATTTCACTCTGAGGGACCAGATGGGGAGATGGCTATTTCTCTTTGTACCCTGCTCCATGATATATGCAGTGGACATTGTGCAAAGCCTCTGACTGTGTGTGCTGTAGGGTATGGACCGTGGGCAATCTTGTATGAATGTGCACGTGTGTACATGTACATCTGGGTAACTCTTAGTGTGTTGGAGGGAGGTTTGAGCGTTTGGGATGAGTCGGGAAGTCGATTTGCATGCTAGTGTGTGTCTCTTCTGGGGGTGCTGCTCTTCTGGGGAGGATCGGTGCCACGTGTTTAAGCGGAAGGTATCTGTGTTTGAAGGTGAATACGTGTGTTGTCAGCTGTCAGTCGTACATACGTTGGAGTGTATCAGAGACAGGGAGGGCCAGAGGACCGACAGCCCTCCCCAGGGTCTCCCAAGCTCCTGGCTCGACTCGTGCCAGGCCATTTGGGGAGCGCCTGTGCTTTATGGTGCGCGGGTGAAAAATGGAAATGCTAATAAGTAAGTCGTTAAGTTGTCTTGCAAAAATGTTAGATGATAAATTGGGTAATGTTATTGTTGAAATGAAATATGTAAAATAAATGAGTTATTTATTTCTAATAAATATTTTGTTTACGATATATTTGTAGGGATGTTAATTATTTTCCCCCTCAATCGGGGCAACTTATAAATTCTAATAAAGTGCAGGCTGTGGTGAGAACATTGAGGGTAGTGTTGGCTCCTCCAGGCCGGGCTGCTCCTCTCTTTTGATGGATGTCATCAGGATTCTCTGCTGTCCCCAGCTCCACAAAAACAGGAAGCCAGACTAGGTAAGGAATTCCTGTGAACCAGCCCTTGGGTGGCTGAGGCAGGAGGATAGTGAGTTTTAAAGACTGCCTATGCTACATAACAAAACCTTGTCTCAAAAAAAGAAGAAGGGAGTGAAAAAACGAGGGAAAAGGAGAGAGACAGAGAAGCAAGCCAGGGAAGAAGATACATAGACAGGGTCATGATGAGCTGATTAAATATCCCTAGGGCTGGGTCCTGCTCCTTAGCTAGCTAGCTGATCGGGCTCCATGCTCTTCCTTTAGCATGGGAACAAGATTCCTGCAAACAACCGTAAATACCAACAGAAATCAAACGGTAATCCATGTCACCTACACCTGTCAACAGCACTGAGCACTCATGGTAGACTAGGTGCTCTCAGTGACCCCTCTTCGCTGTCCCTGTGCGGGGGGGGGGAGGGGGGTGCCCAGAGAGACAGACAATCCATCTGCCACTGTTTTCAGATTCCCCACCCTCTTCCCAATTAAACTTTCTCTGTCTTCCTTCAAGCAAGCCTACCCTCCCCCTTGGTCCCTCAGCCCTTTTCTTTCCACCCCTTCCCCCAATGCAGGGCCGGTTAGGACTGGAGGTGTCAGTGGCTTTTTCTGTGTTAATGCTAGCTGAGCCCCTTGGAGAGCCATCTGACCAGAAAGCAAGCAAGGCCCAGGCCTGGCCCCTAAGGCTGGCCCTTGGGGTTGAGGGGTGGGGTTGCACATTCTCCTTCAGAACAAGCTGGTCCCTGCAGGCATTATCTCCCTGTGTGTAATAAAACTGCTGAGGCAGGACTGCCTTGTGGGCAGGGACAGGCAGCACAGGGACCTGCTGGGAGACTGTTCTGTCCCTGCCCTGGGGGCAGCCAGCTTTCCCTCCAGTCTGCTCACCCAGCTCCTGGGGCTCTACAGTAGGTTCCCACGATGAGCCTCCAGGCTGACCAGATAAAGGACTCAACTACTTAGAATGCCTTCCTCTGGGGTAGAGCAGACTCAGGGTGTGCCCGAGCGAGCATTCTTCAAAGTAGGGCTGAGGATTCATGCTTCCCCCAGGCTGGAGTCCCTAATGTCTGTCGGAAAGAAAGACCTGTAGCTTTCTGTCTACCTACCTCTGCCTACCCTGTCCCCCATAAACCTCTGTACCTGCTCTAGAGACAGTATCCCTGTCCACAGGCATAGGGTAGCCTGTAAATGTATATGGCAGAGGCCAGATTTATGGGGATATAGAGAGACCTGTGACCTTGACCAAGAGGAGGGGAAATAACCTCAGTCAACAGACACAGGTCACACGCACGCATGGCCACATTCACAACTTCCACAGAGACACGCTTATACACAACACAGCCTTGTGAAATCCGGGAGTACCAGTGTTGTATGAATCCAGCCACAACGCCCAAGTCCCGTGTACCCAAAGTCCTACAGTGCTCCTTGTGGATAACTCGAATCAGGTCCAGGAGTTGAGAGGAAGGGACGACCAAACAAAAAGGATATATGAAATCATTGCCAATCCACCAAGGTAGAGGTAGGGGGTGTTGGCACTGGGAGAGGGCGCCCCCTGCTGGGCAGAACAGCCATGCACGCTCCCCACACCAACCTTTCTCCCTTACTTCAACCCACGCATCTGAACACCCAGTATCCAAGTCCACCACACAATGGACAAGGTCCAAGCAGACACTATAGCTCTAGGTTCTTTTCAAAACATACAAAATATTTGACCATCATTTGTTTAAACTGTATAAATAATCTACTGGGTTTTAATAGGATATTTTTTTCTGTGAATCGGCAACAAAGCATGAAATGTGGTATTTTCACCATGAGTAGCTGGAAAATTAGTCACCTCTGTCCATGACGTTCCATGGCTAGAGACCCTGGTGCATCTTGTCCCTCCCTCCCTTCCACCTCAAGCTACACTGGGTTCTTCAGAATACTGCCCCTTCAGCTTCTGCCTTCCTTGGCTAACAGAAGAGGGAAATTCCAAGGAGCCCCTGACAGAGAGCAAAGGTTAGGGACCCTGTACCCCATTTCACACAGTCTCCATCTGAGCTCGGAGCTTTGCATCCTGAGTCCCAGCATAAGTTCCAGTGAAGGCTGGCCCCAGGTTCCAGGTGAGCAGGCAGTGTAGGGATGTTTGTCTGGCACAGGAGTGTTCGTTGGTTTAAGAAGAAAAAGATTGTGTTCTGAACAGGAAGCATGGTGATTTATTTGAGGGAGTCCCAGGTGGTCAGTCAGTCACCCCAAGTTCATAGTCAAGGCATACCTGCCTGTCAATGAGTCCTTTCGCTTCACTGCTGACCACTGATCCAACACCGGTGGCCAGGCCTCCCCCATTGCGTGTTTGACCACTGACAGATGCTGCCTGGGGACCCCTTTGACAACAGCAGCGGCCCCAGCCAAGTGGTAGCTGAGGCCGACAAGAGCAAAGGCCTGAAGGAGGGGATCCCAGGGCTGGACAACTTCCTGGACAAACTATGGGCAGCCTGGAATGGCCACACGTGGCACACACGGCACAGCAGCCACCCATCAGAAGACACAGTGAGACTTTCCCCACGGTGCCCCTCTGGGGGCTGCTGGGGTCACCCTGACATTGCTCGGCACTCACTTACTACCCATTCTATTTATTTCAGAATTACAAGGCAGCTCTCTGCAGGCTGGATTGGCGGGCCGTGGGGTGGGCGGGGCACAGCTCTTAAAATTTTCAGAGGGAAACGCACAGATGTCCAAAAGTCTAAATAAATGCATTCAGAGGTTTTAAAAAAAATAGAAAGATTGAGCTAGTCACCCTTTTCTCCAGACATCCCCCCACAAAAGAGTTCTCAAACTTGGCCCTAGTCTGCCACACACCCTTGTCTAGGTGCTGACAAGAGTGAGACCCATGAACCTACCAAGGAGCGCCCCCCCCCAACCTCGGCTGGCAGCTGAAGGTGCTGAGACAGAGGAGCCACAGTTGGTTACAGGGAAGAAGCAGAGAAGGGAGCCATCAAAGGCAGGACCCCAAGCTATCTTAGAGACTCAGAGACAAGGTCAGACATGGGGAGGTGGATGGGCAGGATACTATCCAACGTTCAAGGAAGGTTTCCCCCGTCAACCTCCAGTTGTCTCCTGACTCCTGATCCTTGGCTCTACCTACCAGCTACCCTGCAGCACCAGATCATCTCTTCCCTGCCTCAGGGTCCTGTCTAGAAAAGCAAATAGTCCATGCCAGTGACCAAGGACCTAGGGACAGAGCTGGCTGACCCTGATGCAATCAGCCAAAGCCTGGTGAGACTCGGCCTCCAAGTTGGGCATGGGCCATGGGGGAGGGGAGGGGGCCTCCTTCCTTCCACCAAACCACTGTCCACGTGCTCCACACAGAGCAGGGCCCCTTCCTTTCTGCCCCCTGCCCCTAGCCCTAGTTGAATAAAACTCAGGGGGTTAGGGGAGCTATTCATAGAACCAGAGAATGTGTGAGCTGCCCGCAGCCCCCTCTCATTAGGGGACCCCCGTCAGGTGGCGCTCATTAACTTCAAGTTGTCTCTTGTTTTAAAACTCTAGTGAGGGGGCAGGGTGGCGGGCACATTGTCTGGCTACTGCCCCAAAGAGATTAGGCACCCAGGGGGAGGGGGCAGGCAAAGGCCCTTTAATTAGTTACTTTGAAAGCTTCCCTGTCCTCTTTCTCTCTGGTCCCCCTCCTAACACCACCCCCCCACGGCTGGGCCCAGCTTCGAGGGGGGACAGTCTTTTCTGCTTCGTAGAGCTGCCTGGTCACTGGGCTTAAATCCGTAGTCTTTGTTCCTGCCTGGACAATGGGCCCAGGACATCAACCACAGAGGCCAGAGAAGAAGCAGAACCATCTCCTATGAGGTTGGGCCCAGCGGAGGCGCTGTATCTTGGCACCAGGGCACAGCAGGGGCTGGACATCATGGACCCTTTCTTGGCAGACAGGAAAAGGACAGGAGGGACACACACACACACTCCTCAGCCGCAAGACTTAGCCTTGGCACAGAGTAAATAAGACAGCCCTCAGGCCAGGGTCCTTTTACATAAGAATTTTCTTTGGGGGTTTCCTAGAACCTAGTTTGAGAACAGGGAGGCCCTCTTCCTTCCTCTAAAACAGAAAGAATGCCTTGAGTCAGGCAGAGCTGGCTTCCAATCTTTCTCTACTATCCCTTAACAAGTAGCTACCCCAGCCTCTATTTTCCTCCCCCCATTAAATGGGGGCACGAGAGGCAGACACTGTGGCAAACACCAGTAATCTTAGCACACAGAAGGGTAGTGAGCTCGAGACTGGCCTGAAATATATAGTGATTTCCAGGACAACTGGGGCTATATAGTAACAGCCAGTCTCAAACCAAACCAAAACAGGGGCTATGGAGATGGCTCAGCGGGTGAAGGCACTTACCACTAAGCTTGACAACCCGATTTTGATCCCCAGAGCCTGCCATGGTCTAGAAGAAGACCGGCTCCTGAAAGCTGTCCTCTGACCTCCACATGTCGACAGTGGCACACACAGAGGCAAACACACAAAATAAATGTAAATAAAACAAAAACAGACAAGGGCTTGGGGTGTGGCTCAGTCAGTGGAGTGACTGGCTGCCTAGCATGCAGGAAGCCGGGGTTCCATCAGCAGCATGGCATAGACCCAGATGTGGTAGACTCAGATGTGGTGGCTATTCCTGAGCTCCGAGGACTCAGCAGCCAGAGGGAAGAGGATTAGGAAGTCAAAGTCCTCAGCTACACAGTGTGTTTGAGAGTAGCCTGAGCTACATAAAACCCTGTCTCAAAAACAATGTCAGTAGTAGCAATTTTAAAAGATGTGTAGGACATCGAGCCTTCCTCTTAGATCCCGAATAAGCTGTGTAAAGGCGTCTAGCCCAACCACAACATTAATATTGCAAATATGCCATCCATGATAGGTTTTCCCATGTACAGTTCCTAACAGCCAGAGTCTGACCCCACACCCTCAGCTTTAAGGGGCAACACTATGGGACCCCTTCTGCTTCTAGGTGGTGGTGGCAAGCATGAACTCAACAGACAAAATGCCACATTTGGGAAAGGCTTATAGGACAGGAGTGACGATGTGAGAGTAGGACAAGCTAGACAGCAGATGGGTGGATTGAATGGGAGAGAATTTCTGCCTGGTCAGGAGTTGTCCAGGGAGGGGTGAGGCTGAGTATCAGGAAGAGACGGTGAATTGCCTGGGTCAGCAGATTAATGGTACTAACGAAGTTTCCAAGAGCATGTTCAGTTGGGGGGCCGGGGGCGTCCATGTGGAAAGGCACATGACAGGGGTTGATCAGGCTGTGGATGAAACAGAGAGAGCTTCCCGGGCGGCGGAGGTAGGAAATGCCAAACCCAATTATGCCCCAACCCTTCTGGCCTCCAGATCCCTCCTTCAGAGAGCCGGGAAGAGGCTGTGACCTCTCTCTGTGGGTGTGTGCGCTCCCTGCCGCACGCATAGACACGCTGCTCACGTGGGTAGGTTATGTTGTGTGTGCACAGGGGCAGACCTCTGATAGGAAGGAACATAAAGATGTTAGTATTAGTTTGTGTGTTGTACACACACACACACACACACACACACACACACACACACACTTTTGTATCTACATCAGTTGATTCCTCAATGTTGTCCCCATGTACCCCCTAAGTGTCTTTGGCCAGTCCATGTGTCACAAGATGGAAGTAGCCAGGGAACCATGGTGCAAAAGAAATTGAGGAGTGGGGAGTCTCTCCCCCACAAGTCTACTCTGGGCTCAGCCCTAGGTTTTGTCCTATCAAGCCATTTAGGTGACTAATTCTCTAAGCAGATCACTGAAAATCTATCAGCCTCTGGTTAATGGGAGTGTACCCTACTTCGGGAAAACCCTCCCTTACAGAAATCATCAATTATGCACTGGTTCCTTTTAACAGCCCAAGTTTGTTGAATGAATAAGTGTGGCAGGCTGGGCACCCGCTCCAGTTTAAAGACTTCACAAAGGATATCAAAGAAGCAGATCAAAGGGTGAACAAACATCTCTTAGAGGACCTGGGAAAGCCCTTGGTTAAAAATCAACAGTTGAGAGGCGATTAAACATAAGATAAGGGCCTGAACTCATAACAGCAGCCCAAGAGCAGTGGCCTGCACTCAGGGTCTATAGGGGACATGGGGGCGAAATGGTGAACCACAGGCACATGTAGGCTTGGAACTGACTACCTCATGGAGAGGAACAACTCTTTTTCAAGTGTGTGTGTGTGTGTGTGTGTGCTATCAACATCGGAACCTCCAGACACAGGGCAGAATTCACATCCTCTGCCATATGCTGAGTGGTGTGTTATTATAGTTATTAGCAATCACGTCTTATCATAAAGTCAGTTTTCCTTAAATATGTAAGAAAAACCAGCTATTTTTCAGAGTGAGTTCTAGCCAGCCTATTCTCCTGGGAAATTATTTCCAGTTTTGTAGCCCGAGAGAGTAAGACAACACAAGTACATGCTCTAAGAGCCCTGGACACTGACAGGAGGCCCTGCTGGAAGTCGATCCATGACACAAGGACCTCCCAAAAGGTGCTGGGATCCACATGGTGTCCTTTTGTGAGATCAAGCCCATGTTCCCCTTTGGGGATCCTAGCCCATTCTCCTTAAACCCCAATCTCACAGATTCAGTCACTGGGGCTCCTGACCCTAAGATGGCTCCCTCTTCCCGTGCCTCCCCACCCCCCATAACTACCCTGTTCCCCCACCACAGTGTCCATGAGGGAGAACAGCTCCTCTTGGGGCCTGCAAGCTTTTGTTAGCGTTATGTGAGCCTCTAGTGACAAGGGCCCTGAAACCCAACTCGGCCAAACTCATAAAAGGGGTCACTGTCTCTTTAATTAAAGTTCCCTGTTTGGAGGTTAAAGACAAACCCGTTTGATGGTGCAGGTGTGTAGATGTGGGGGTGGGGGAGAAGAGTGGAAAGGGCTGGAGGGAAATGGAATTCTATCCTTGGAGGGGAGCAAGGAGGGGCCTCCGTAGGGGCAGACTGGCTGACTGGACCGCAAGGTCTGACTGATGGGGGATCTGAGGGTCCCTGGCGTAGGGAGGACCAGGAAAGAAGAAACTAACCAGGAGCAGGAAGCCCAGGGGTCTCAGGGCAGCTGGCTCTGATGTTCCTCAAGCAAGCAGTCCAGGCCCAGAGCCAAGCCTGCGCTGACCGGGACCGACCGCGCACTGAGTGCCCTCGCCACCCCGCCCAACATTATGCCTCACTGACCACTCCCCTTGCCCACTCTGGGATTTCCCCCCTCTCCCACCCCAAAAGTTCTCCATTAAATGAGGGCCCAGGGCCTAATCCCATCTCCACACAGAAGCAACTTCATCACAGTTTAACATAAAAAGATCAGCTGGTATCGACCCGTAATTTGGACCCATGCCACGCTATTGGCAGGAAGACAGAATAAGTTAGGGTGGCCATGTTTCAAAAATTCTCTGTGTGCACTCAATCACAGCCCAGGGAAGGCGGGCGGGTGCGTAATAACCCAGCCGCACTCTCCATTTCCCCTGTAGATCAATGCTAATACCGGGAGGCCCCGGAAGATGGATGGAACCGACAGGAACCTTGAAATCCCGACACTGGGGCTGGTGCCTCAACCGATAAAGGATTTCATTGCCACTGGGGCAGGGACATCAAAACCCTTGGGGTTGTGAGAGGACAGTCTGGTGGGGGCAAAGAAGCTGGAGAGGGGGCACCCTCCCCTCCCGGTCACTCCATCACATTCAGGCATGCCCTGGATACACCTTGGCTCCCGCAGTGCCAGCCCAAAGGACACACACCTTCTCAAGGAGGCCTTGGCTCTGCGGGGGCACTCACAGGGGGTCTCAGACTCCCTCAAACACAGGCAAATCTGCTGCAGTGAGACACACTCCCTCAGAGGCATCCACCCCTGACCAGGAGAGACCCCAAGATGGCAAATACCCACACAGTACAGCTTTGTCTTCCTTCCTTCCTTCCTTCCTTCCTTCCTTCCTTCCTTCCTTCCTTCCATCTCTGCCTTCTTTGTGTTTCCTTCTGATGTTGTTCAGAAAGCTGCTGGTTGATGGGAAATTGGGGGCCTTCCTAAGAAGTAAACTGGGAAGACCAAGGCATCTGGACAGACGCTCATATGCTGAGGTGCAGGCAAGGGAGCCAACTCCACTGGACAGCTCAGTTGCAGACCTCTGGACCTGTTTCCCCACCAATAAACACAGAGGTTTGACTGAGTCGTTTCTTCACTCACTCCTCTCGGCCTTTCTCTATCATTTTAAAAAGTCTCATCCTGTGACTCCAGGCTAGCCTGGAGTTCCCTATGTAGTCCAGGCTGAACTCAAACTTCGTGTGATCCTCCTGCCTCTACCTCCTGAGTGAAAGGATTATAGGATCATGGGCATAAGTCAACACCACCAACTAGGGCAGGAACATTTCTAAGGCCTTCCAGAACTGAACTTGTCTATGCAGACACAAATACTTGCAACATCAGCCACAAATACAGGTAACCCCAAAGCTGGCATTTTGAGTTTTGTTTGGTTTCAATTTTTTTTTAATTTAAGTAGTAGACTAAATCATAGAAGTTGTACCTATTAATGTGTGGTATTAATGTTCAGTACATGCATGTGCTGCAACAATGTTTGTTTTTTGTTTTTTGTTTTTGGGGGGGAGTTCGAGACAGGGTTTCTCTATGCAGTCCTGGATGTCCTGGAACTCACTCTGTAGACCTGGTTGACCTTGAACTCAGAAATCCACCAGCCTCTGCCTCCCAAGTGCTGGGATTACAGGCATGCTCCACCACTGCCCAGCCCTGCAAAAATGTTTAAATGCATGTTTATTTCCTCAAAAAGTTATCATTTCTATATGATGAAAAAGTGTAAAAAGTGTTCTAGTTTTGAAATTTTATATATATATATATATATATATGTGTGTGTGTGTGTGTGTGTGTGTGTGTGTGTGTGTGTATGTAATTATCATTCACACTCTCCTTAACTTTTTAAGATGGCCTGAAGGCATACATGCGTGTGTGAATGTACACACACAGTGAGGTAGAGGATACTTTTCCACAAGCATCCTACTTTTCCCAGAGCAAGATGCCAAGGAGTCTCAGAAACTCACCTCCACCCCCTCAACCCTCCCAGCCACGCCCTCCCCATCTGGCGCATGTAAGAGATTTAAAAAAAAAAAAAAAAGAATTGTCAAGAGTTTGGAGAGGGAGAAGTTGAGGCTGAGGTCAGGCACCAGTCTCCTTGCTTCCTTCCAGCCTTTGCAGGACAGGAGACATTTGTATGGCCTGGCACTGACATCTTGTGGCCACTCCTAAGGATTGCAAGCATCTCAATGAGGCACTTGGTCCGGTACAGAGGGAGCTTGGTCATAACATACAGGTCCCATCCCTGGAAGCTTTCCCCCATGCTTAGCTGCCAGGAAATATACAGGGAGCTGGCAGGTACCTCCTGGAGGTTCAGGTGACAGGACTGGAGGCCATCAGGCAGAAAGGCTTCACTTGATAGCAAATGGGGCCAGAGAAAGTGGATGCTTAAGGGAAGTTCGATCTATGGCAGAGACAGAACTGTGATCTTCTGTAACCTCCACCTGACACTGCGCCAGGAGCTGAAGCTGAGGGGAGAGATGTGGCTTTCCCTAGGTAACCCTGCCGGAAGGAAGAGACTCAGCCCTGGCTTCTTCATCCATCTCCAGACTGCAGGAGAGTGTTTACCCCGCTTTCAGCCCTAACCTGTTGCAGGGTGAGACAGGAAGGCATGGCTTTGTCCTGACAGAGCCTCTATCTACCCTTGAGGAACAAGAAGATTCAGCTCCTTGCCAGTGCCTCATCCCTAAGAATAATGGAAGCCACCAGCTATCACAGCCTTCCATTCAAAGCACTAGTCTGGAAGTCTAAAGGGAAGCTGGCTTCCATCGCCAGCCTAAGGCTGGTGAGAGAGCTGAGGCAGAGTTGGAGTGAGTTCCCTGGAGCCAGCCGCCTCCATTCAGCAGAGATCTAAAGTAGGGACAGAGGTAGCCATGACTGGAGCAAGGTCTGACCAGGGACTCCAGAACCCGTGCCTCCCCCTATTCCCGAGACACTCCTACCACCTCTGAAACCAAGTCCCAGGCACCTAAAAAGTGACAAAGCACACACAGGCAGAGGCCATGAGTTCCCAGCCGCAGAACCCTGGAGGTGCTGGGACGATGAGTTTGTTATAAATTACAGACTCATTAAGAGAAGGTGTGAAGGGCTCAGTAACAGCTTTCGGGGGCCATCTTTTCGATTTCTTGTTCAGTTTGTTTATTGCAATTGTTCCTGTCTCATAAGCTTATTGCAAAACCAATAAAAATGATCTATTCTGAGAGGGGAACTGCTCTTTTGACTAGTAAGCTGCCACTTAGTGGTAGACCCCAGCCTTTCCCCTTCCTAATGGCTGCAGCCCTAGCCTGGTTGACCAGCTGTCTCCTGCCGCGGGGTCAGCAGAGGGTGCCAGATTCCTGCTCACCAGAAACTGTGTCCACCTGCCATGAAGCCACCCTAGGCTAGCCTCCGGCCTCCAACCTGGCCCCATCACACCAAGGACTGTGTACCCCAGCCCTCCAGCTCAGCTCAGTGACGTGGGGATGGGAGGCCAGAACAGGATCCAAGGACAGTCTCGGGAGCTTAGAATTTTACGTGGAATTTTGCTGTTTGCACACTGCACCTCGGTGAACCTGAAGCGTGAGCTTCCCTGCCATGAGTGCCCTTAAAACTCGTGGGATTAGCAGAAAGGCCTGCAGACGTTCCCTAAGGTCAGAAGCCCCAGCTTTGACCTTGACAGAACCAAATTCAAAGTCATCGAGGTCATAATTAAGGTAACAGAGATAGAAACCCTCAGCTGAGCCAGGCTGTAGTGAGGTACACCTTTAATCCCAGTTCTCAGGAGGCAGAGGCAGAGGCAGCCTGGTCTACAGAGCAAGTTCAGGACACCCAGGGCTACACAGAGAAACAGAGAAACCCTGTCTCAGAGAGAGAGAGAGAGAGAGAGAGAGAGAGAGAGAGAGAGAGAGAGAGGAAGAAGAAGGAGGAGGAGGGGGAGGAGAAGGAGGAGGAAGAGGAGGAGGAGAGAAGAGAAGAGAAGAGAAGAGAAGAGAAGAGAAGAGAAGAGAAGAGAAGAGAAGAGAAGAGAAGAGAAGAGAAACCTCCATCCTAAGGCAATTGGTTTTCCCCATACTCCAGCTTCAGAAATGATATCCGTTGTACTTGGTGACTATAATAGTCTGACACATCCTGGTTTTCCCTGTATTACGGTGCGGGGAGTGGGGCAGGGTAGAGGAAGCTGAGGGAAAACCCAACAAACCTGCACAACCTCACACAGAACTCCACAACGTCAGGTGCGAGACTTGGAAGGTCTTTGTCCCCCATTCTTTTCTGTCTCTAATACAGAACCAAGGTCAGACCTGAAGTGGCTTGGCCAAGGCCCCACAGTCAGTGGCAGAGCTAGGAGGTGGGCCCAAGGTAACCAGCCTTTGCCTCGTTGTTCTTTACAAAACTCTGCTATCTTCTACATCCTGCTTATGTCAAAGTGTATGGTGTCCTTCACCAAGTCCCTGCAGCCACCACAGCCCCCAGACTGACCTTCCCTCCCATCAAGGAAGGACAAGCTTGTTCTCTCTAGAGCAAGATTGGTCTCGTTCCCCAAGGCCAATGCACTGGCGCTCCCCCAGGGCCTGGAAGAGGGAATAAATGTTGGGAGAAGTATTTGAACTTTCTCTTCTACTCCAGGGAGATAGCAGAGGTTGACCATTCTTTATCTATTTGGAGGAGGACAAGGAGTGAAGGGGAGGCAACGTGCAACCGTTCTCAGGAGGCAGAGCATCTCAAGGACTTGCTGTATCTTCAGAGAGTCCCAATAACGTTGTCCCTTGACCTCTGTGGATGTGTTTATACCAAAAACACTTCAAACAGCCTTTTCTATGTGTCAGTACTCTTCTACGTGTATTGCTGATTCATTTGCTAATTATATTTTATGTAAATGTAAGCTGGGCATGGTGGCACATGCCTGTAATACCATCATATAAGAAGCAGAGGCAGGAGTGTCGAGAGTTCGACATATGCCTTAACTACCTAGGAAGTCCCAGGTCAACCCTGGGCCCCATGGCAAAAATAGCTAGTATATGCACATCAAACCATTCAGTCACCTGGAACTCAGTGTGTGTGGGTTTGGGAAAGGGGGTGGGGACAGAGGACGATGTCAGGCCTCCCATTCTATCACTCTCTAACTTATTCCCTGAGACAGGGTCTCTCTCTCTCTCTCTCTCTCTCTCTCTCTCTCTCTCTCTCTCTGAGATGCTAACTGCTGGGCTGGTGGCCAGAAAGCCCCAGTGAGGGCCTGGAGAGCTACCTCAGAAGGGGAGAGTGCTTTCTACTTTTGCAGGGGACCTGGGTTCAATTTGCAGCACCCACATGGTAATTCAATTCCAGGGGCTCTCATGCCCTCCGCAGGCACGAACATGGTACATGGACATCCACGCAGGCAAATGCTCACACAAGCACGCCTTGGCAATCTTCTGTCTCTTCCCCACATGCATACTGTGCTGGGGTTGCAGCTGCACTATGGCATGCCTGAGGTGCTGAGGTTGCAGCCACACTATGGGTGGCTTTTCATGTGGGTTCTGCATATTTGAAATCATCAGTCTCTTCAACCCAATCTGGCCCCTCTTTTAACCTTAAATTCTCTTTGCCTCTTGTTCGTGTGCCTGAAATACATTTGCATCTCTTCCGTTGGTGTTTATCGTCAGTTCGCTTCTTAGACTAAAATATTGACCCTGCAGAGATGGGGTGAGGGAAATTCCCTCTGCCTCTGTGTTAGCCTGGTGGATAAGAGACAGAGGGATTGGCTTTCAGTTCCTGCTCAACCAGACCATAGCTGTGAGTCCCGCGTCAAGCTGTTCACTCTCTCTGACTCGGTGGGATAATAACAGTATCTACTTCAGAAGAGTACGAGGGTTTAGAAACGTAATCAAATGATATAGAATTACTTAATAAATTAATATTTATCTCAATCCTCCTGTCTCAGCCTCCCTACTGATAGGATTTCACAAGAGTGCCCCCCATGCCCTTGTGAAATTTTTAGACCCCACATGAAAGAATGGGGCTTGAGGCTCCTGGAGGATGACAGCGTGAGCTACCCAAGAGTGGGGGAGGAAAGCTGAAAGCTGTTGCTCTAAAAGGCAAGTGAAAATGTCTCAGGTAACAGCCCTCCCAAGAATGTGTGACATCCTGGGCAGAAGTGTGAACCTCCGACCTTTCTTAGGGCCAGATAAGGCCAATAAGGGAACTTGTTTACTTTCCTAAGGGTAATGTGGATTTCCTCTCTCGATGCAAAGTGCCCCAGAGAAGGACTGAAGTTCAGAGTTAGCTTTCTGTCCTGCTAAGCCTCCAAAGGGCTGGTGGGAAAATATCTACATAGCAGGCTTTGGAAAGGCACATTCCCACGGCCTGGGAATCTTCTCTTTACAGCCAGAACAAGGACTGGGGGCTCCCTGTGATAGGGAGGAAGGAAGATTCTGAACATTCCAAAGAGATATGATGTCCTTTGAGTCAGCACAACTCTTGTTTACCACAATGGGGGGTCACCCCTGCCCTTGGCTTCTTTGAAGACCATGTTTCCTGCTTGAGATAGGCGGCCTGGACCACAGATAGCTCCCATACCATCCCTATTTGGAGGAGGCTTTCTGCTGGGCCCTGGGAGCCAGGGGTGAGGGGTGTGGTGCCAAGCACCCCTGGCCTCCTGGCTCCCTCCCACACAGCAGCCTGCACTGACGTCTCTGAGGCCTTTGATTAAAGAGACAAGTGACTTTGCCCATTCTATTGATCAGAATAAATTACTAGGAACTAATTTATGGGCCTCCCCACAGCCGATGACATGGTGGATTGTGCGCTATTGGTCAGTAAATTGGATTGTCAGGCTAGATTATTGGTTCGTATACAGTTATCTCTCATAGCAATATCAGGCAGCTCAGGTAGAGGAGTGAAATCCTTTCTCTGCTGCCAGCTGCCAGGATGTCAGGCAGGAGGCCTTCTCCTTGGCTGCTGGGGAGGGGCGGGGAGGGAAGAGGAGGAGAGGGGAGGAGAGTTGAGCGAGGCCTCTGTGCAGGATGCTTATTAATTAGTGCAGCCTCACAGCATTAAAAGAACATTAGTGTGGAATCGTCTGCAGAGTGATGGGGAAATGACATTGTGGGCCTCCTCCTGACTCTCCAGCTATGGCTCTGTTGGGTAGAAGCAGGGAGGGGGTTGATGAGCAGACAGGGGGATGGGAAAGATAAAGGGTGAGGGGCAAAAAGGGCCACGGGGAGGGGAAGGGAGAGGAAAGGCCATATTTGCTGGGAGTTGCAAGCAGAGCGGATCTGCTAAGTGCCAGCGTCGCTGAGCCACGCTGGGGAAATGGAGCTGCCGTTCTGCTCAGTACATCACAGCCAACGATGAAAAGTTCTGGAGCTGGGATTTCTCAGGCAATTTGGCCAGTGATGCATGGGGCAGTAGATCCTCGCGCACTCTTCCGTGCTTCTGCCAAGCCAGCAATAACAAAAACTTATTTTTTGCCAGGGAAACGGATATGAGTCAGGCAGCCCATCAGGAGTAAGGGGGGCTTTACCACGCCACTGCGATTTGTACCGCTCCACTGTTTCCCCGAGCTCTAAAGACCTGCCAGGAGGAGACAAAGGCGAGACAATTTCGAGTTCATAGTCCTGTGTCTTCGAAGCATAACAGCGTGCCATAGATGGGGACTTTCTGGGCCTGTGGGTTGCAAAGTCAGCGGTCTTTCCTTCGAGCCCACTGAAGAGGGGGGAAGTGGGGTGAGAGAAGGGGTGAGCAGAGAGCTGGGGTGCAGCTACAGATTCCCGGAAAAGGTTCACCCCAACTCCAACCTCCCAAAAGCATGGCAGAAGGAGCCCAGAGTGCAAGAAGGAACCGGAAGAGGATGACAAGCAGGAAGGAATTTGGAGTATCAATCTAGCCATGATTGATGAAAGCATTACTATTTCCAGTTAAGACCATCTGTGCCCTCTCATCATCACGGACTGGCAGGGTCTTTCCCACCCACCCAGACTCTGAGCTATCCAGTCCCTGAAGGGTGGGATTGGAAACCCCACTTAGCTCCCTCCCTCCCTTCCCCTCCGTCCCTCCATCTCCCCCTCTCCCTCTCCCTCTCCCTCTCCCTNAAAAAAAATGCCCGGAGGAGATCTCATTAGTAGCTACAAAGACATTAATATCTTTCTTCTTCTTGGTGCTGTTGAGCATGCTGATTTGAGAGAAGAGACTCACACCTTGAACTAAAAATATTCTATGTTTTGCAAAAGGTAGAGGCCTCAAAAGTGAACCCCCCTGGCTAAGCCTCTGGGTGTCTTTTATGCCTATCCTCTGGTCACTCTGCTCTCTGGAAGTTAAGAGAGTTCCTATCCTAACTTAATTGTTCTCCTATTCTACCCTCTGGGGACAAACATGAAGCCAAAGAGGAGAGACCCTCTATGTCAGAAGAAACAGGACTAGATCCAGCCTGGGACAGTGCCTCGTCCTCTTTTCTGGCTCTGCTAGTTCTCAGCTTTCATTACAGCAACCATATGGAAATGAATCCACCGGAGCCCAGAGCACCCCAGCCTTCAAGATGGAAGACTTTGCAAAGCTTGGGGAAAGAAAAGTAGGCCCACTGGCCGCTCTATAAATTAGAGACTCATTAAGAAGAGGCAGGAAGGGCTTTGGAGGCCTGAGCCTTTCGATTTCTTGTTGGGATGGTTTATTGCTATTGTTTCTATTTCATACGTTTATTGCAAAACCAATAAAAATTATCTATTAAGAGCAGGAAACTCATCTTTTGACTTCTTGGTGGAGGTTTCTACAGAATAAACTTTAACTGGTCCAGCACAGCTGCAGGAGAGGAGCAAGCCCTGTGGAGTCACGCCCTACCAGAGGCCAGCCAGGCACAGAGGAGGAGTGTCCAGACCAGGGGTGCAGGAGGGGACAGACTGGGGAGGCCACACAGTCAGGACTTCGACAGAGTCCCTGTCAGCTGGTTGTGTATTTCCATCTGTTGCTTAGTGACTGCAACCCTGCCGCTTCCCAGCTTCTACTCCACAGAGGAGACCTCACTTGGAAGGAGACAGCCAAACGCTTGATTTATGGAACTATTCTTGAAATGAAAGTTTATAGAGATGTTTCCAAACAGATGAATAAGATGTCCAAGATCCCAGGAGAAAGGTCTTGTCCAAGTGAAAGAGCAGAGAGCTAACGTTTGTGGTATCCTGTTCTGCCGTGCTAGGCTCTATGCTACCACCCCTTTTGTTTGGTTTAGTTTTGTACCCCTTTATTAAAATTTTTATTGATGACTGGCGTGGGGTGTGTGTAGGCATGCATATATAGAGGTCACAAGACAACTCTGAAGGGATGGTTCTCTTCTTCCACCTTTTGGTGGGTCCCAGGAATCAAATTTGGTTCTCTAGGCTTGTGAGTATCTTTGCCTGCTGGATTATATCTTGCTGGTCCTTGTACCCCACTTCTTAAGGAAAAAAAAGTATATTACCTTGGGCTAGGGATGTAGCTAAGTTGGTAGAGAGCTTACATAATATTCATATAGCCTGAGTTTGATCCCCAGGACTACATAAACCATACATGCCACATGGGGTGGCCTTAATCCCAGCACTTGGGAGGTACAAACAGGAGAATCAGAAGTTCAAGGTCATTCTTGGCTACCTAGGGAATTTGAGGACAGCCTTGGATATAGGAGACCTTGTCTCAAAATAAAAGTAAGACTTTTTTTTTTAAGTGTATATTCTCTCCATTTTATTAAAAGGGACACTGGAGATGGCAATGTAAGAGACATAACCAGGAACAGAAGACAATATAATGCCCAGCCTGGGAACACTGGCCCTAGAAGTAATTGCCACCTCTCTGCTGAAGAAAGGATAGGAGATAGGTATTCTCCCTGCGGGCCTGCCTCTAGGATGCCCTGGAAAAGATTCCCAGTCGATTGAGAAGAAGTCTACCCAACCATGACTCAAGTTCGAACTGGCCTGCAGAGTGCCCAACACCCCTAAATCTAGTGTGAAGAACCACGGGGGCCTTCAATAACTGCTCTGTCAGGTCTCAGGATGGTGACTAATGGGCCTAGAGGAGGAGACTGTGAAAAACACACTAGGAAATAAATTTGGGTGATTAAATTTCAAGGCAGTTCATGGAACAGCAACCTGAGGCCTAAACTAAGCCATCAAGTTACTAAGAAAATCAAGATTTCACTTTAACCACTGCTGCCTGGGAACCAGGCCTGGGACTGCAGAGTATTAGTGGGACATGAGAAAGGTCCTCCCACCAAACTTATGAGGAAATTGACATCCTCCAAACCTTCCTTCCAAAAGGCGAGCTAGCAACAAGCTAAGTCCTTATTGCCTTCCCGTGGTTACCATGTCACCTCTAAAGTGGAAAAAAATAAAGATGACTGCTCACCCATGTAAGACAGGTAGAAATGGGGAAGGAGGCTCCAAGTGGGCACAACCAGAAAGAACCACTCACAAATTTCTGAGATACTCCCAGGTTACTAAAATAACAGAGGAGGCCCCGAATTCCTCTACTTCTCTCCTGTTTCAGCTGAATGTCATGTACCCTGATGGGATCTAAATCCCCCCTCCTCAAACAGTCATGGTCTAGTGGCGGGGATGTAATCCACCACCACCCTCACACCCAGTCACACCCCAGGTGCTGTTAAGCCTTGCAAGTAAACATCGCAAAACATCACCTGCCCTGCCTCAAGTTAAGAGCCTCACGTCTGACATTAACTTATTTGCTGCTTTGTGAATAAAGGCAGGCAGGGAGAGCCCAGCAGCCCCTGCACCGGAAGGGCCCCAGCATCCTATTCGGTGGAAGAGATCAGCCACCCCTACTACGGAAAGGCCCCAGCAGCCTCTGCGTGGAAGGGTCCAGGCGGGAAAACCTTACCAACTGCAGCTGCTTCCATCTTTTTCTTTCTCAACTTTCTTCCTCTCTTGAGAGTTCACCTCTCTCTGCCCTGGCTCCACCAGCTGTTTCATGCAAATCCAGCTGAGACAGCTGCTAGCCCCATCCTGCTAAATGTGCAGGGGCCCTGGAGCCCCCTGTCTTGGCTCAAAGCTGGGCAAATCTCTGGCGTCCAGACAAGGTTGAGCTTGCTAAGAAAGTACTTCAATAGGAAACTGGGGGGAGGGGGGAGCCCCCCCCCCAAAAAAAACCCTGAATTACAAAAGGAGAGAAACAGATGGATGGACAGAGCACAGATTATTCTTCTCCTGAATAACTCTCATCAAGTCCCAGAAAAGTTTTTTTGTGAGAAAAAGGGAGGCTGGACTCCAAGAGTGTTGGTGTAGGCCTGATATCCTGGTTACTCAGAGGGCTGAAGCAGGAGGAACAGAAATTGAAGGCCTGTCTGGACTGTAGATTGAGTTCAAGGACAACATCCTGGGAAACAGACTTTTTCACAAAATGTAAAAGAGGACTGGATTTCGAGTTCAGCGGTAAAGCAATTGGCTGGCATGTGCAAAGCACTAGGTCCAGTCTCTGTAGTCAATCTCCCTTGCCCTATCCCAGAAAAGGAGAGGGGAAAAGAAGAAGGAAGGAAGGAAAAAATGGAAGGGTAGGAAAGGAGAAAAAAAGAAAGGTAGATCTGTCAGAGTGGCAACCATGGCCCATTGAAGGAAAACTAGTCAAGAGACTTAAATCTCTGGCCTGGCTAAGGGACCATCGCCCAGGAAGGCAGGTCACGCTAAAGAGATAGGTGGACTAATTTGCCCTTTCAATGAAATAACATACTTTTCCTTCCCTGGATCCCTAACCTCTAACACAGTAGCTTATGCAGGGCCACAATCATGAGGCTGTATTAATTTGCCTGCTGTTTGAAATTACTCAGAGGGGAAAGAAGTATATTTTCTTTTCTTCTCTGTCTGCCCTAAGCATGCTTTTCCTAAGACTCTGGGTTTCCTTATCCTAACGCCTCCTCCCTGCCCTGTGGCTAACTGTCTGGCTGACCTCTGCTGTCTGCAGGAGCATGGCCTCTGCCCTCCCCCTTCTCTTCTCAGGTCTCCTCTTCCTGGCAACTGCTGAGATTACAGCTTGCCTGCCGGGGGCTTGTCTTTTGTCCTCAAGCTTCTGTCTGAGTTTGTTCTAAGTTATTTTATTAATAAGAACCTTTAAAAAAAATAAAAAATAAAAATAAATAAAAAAATAAAAGAACCTTAAGGGGGAGACCCCGAGTTCCTTGGTTGTCATCTGGCAACCCCAATGAGCCTCCCCACAATTCCCAGTACCAGGTCTCTTTCGGATACTCAGAATTTCTGGCTCCTCACTTTCAGTTCTTTGCAGCTTGGCTACAGAACACGCTTATGCTTTAGCTTCAGCTAGAGGTCAACTCCATTGCCAGAACCTGCCATGTAGGCTCTTCTGAGGACCTGGTCCTCAGATCTGGGATTTGCTACGAGCCTGCTCTATACCCCAGATGAGGGTATTCGCTAGGCCTCAGGACAGAAAGGTACTTCCTTGTCCCCTTTCCCTACGAGCTTCTGTGTCCCTCTTCCGGAGTTCAGTGGACCTAATCCAACTACACTGGCCCCAAGAATTTATCTACGTTTTCTTCCAATTAAGATCTTGGGTTCATGGTCTGCTTGGGTGCTTTAAAGGCAGCCCCTTTAAAATGCCTGTCCTGTCCCATTCAAACGCCTACTGAGCCAGACTGAGCTTCCTATATTCTGTCACCCTATTGGACACCAGTAAATACCACTGCCAACAAGAATCCAAAGCCCTTCTCTCAGAGAAGCTCTGGAAGAGTGAGACACGCCGGGTGATACTCTGTCATCTCTAGATCGAGGCTCAGCCAAGGTCTACTTCCCCGTGGCCCCTTATTCCTAGGAAACTCCTTAGTTGCCCACCAGCACCTCAGTCTCCATTAGCCAAATTTCCTCCAATCTATCACCTGCACATTCCCAGACAACTAGGATCTATTAAGCCAGCGTTGGAGTCAAACCCTGGTTCTCTGATGTCTAAGCTGAATGGCCTCAGTCAAATCATTTTGAGGGAATAAGAGTTAGACAGATCCCAAATGAGCAGACAGGGAGATGGGCCCCAGATAGACAATAAAGATAAGATGACAAACTTCTGGCTTCTTCTTGACTTTCAACAAAGGCCCAACAGCTTAAGACAAAGGCCTGACTGGCTTTTTCTCTTCTAGGCCCCCTTGCTGGCAGACTGGGCTAATAAGTTCAAGGCCAGACCAGCACATGTTTATCCAAAAGTTGTATCAGGCTCCCTGTCTTTGGTTAAATTGAACACACCTAACTTACGAGACAAAGACCCCCTCAAAGATCATCTAAAGTCCCAAACCCTTGAGGAGAGACCAGATTTCAGGATCCCCCCCCCCTCCACTTTTCAATGGCTCTTCCTGTGTGCCTTACTGTCTGTGTTTCTTTGTTCCTAACAAAGACTTTTTTCAACCGCTGATTTTGTGTTGTGTCTGAGATTTTCCCCACTGCCACCTGTTGTTTTTATGCCTTTTAATATGGGGGTTGGGGAGTGAGATAGAGTTTCTCTGTATGGTCCTGGCTATCCTAGACCAGGCTGACCTCAGAAAGTGGACCCTAGCAAGACCCCTAGATGGTAACAATTTAACCTAAACTGCTTAAAAGAAAAATGTTCCAGTTATTTTGTATGTGGGAGTTAGAACAAATTGCAGAAGTCATTTTTTCCCTTTCTCCACGTGGGCTCCTGTGATCAGACCCAGGTTGTCTGCTTGCTGGCAAGCTCCCTTACACCGAGCTAATGTGCCTAAGTGTTTTGTCTTTCTCGTAATCGATGTGGGAACTTAAATGTCATCTTGTAAGTTACCTAGCGTTTTGCCTAACACATAATAGGAAGATTAAAAAAAAAAAGTTGATAAAAATTTTTTTTTCCTGAGACAGGGTTTCTCTCTATAACAGCCATGGATGTCCTAGAACTCTCTTTATAGACCAGGTTGGCCTCAGACTCAGAGATCCACCTGCCTTTGCCTCTGGAAAGCTGAGATTAAAGGTGTGTGCCGCCAAACCTGGCCATAATTTTTTCTTAAACAAACTGGTGTCCACTGAAGCTCACTTATATCCTGTTTCCTGAAAACTCTGTTACCACAGAGCAAAAGCAATATCCTCATAGAATCATTGAGATCCGTGCAATAGTCTCATTATAGATCAGTAAATTCAGTCTTTCAAACTTGATTAATACTCTTTTACTCCTAGGACCAGGGGCTGTTTCTTGTTGCCCATAAGATGTTTTCTGAGCTTAAGGTGGAGGGTGTCAGAACTTGAACCAGAGAAAATTCTCTAAGTTCATGTCAAGGCTGATAACAATTTTTCTTCTCTTCGAGGGACTATCTTGAGAGTTCACAGGAAGGTAAGTCCAGGCCCTTGTCCAGAGAACCTTCCCAGATGGCCTGGCCACCATCCATATGACATACTTGGTCTCCTCTATATGGAACATCCGGGATTTGCTGCCTGTTCTCCCATTTGGAACTGATCTACACTGGGCACAGAGTTCACACATAATGAAGTCTAGGATCTACTCCCTGTGCTGCTGAGTGGGAGGCTACATGATTCAGTGGGTCACTGGATATCTGTATGTCTTTCCCAGGCTGGGAAGAAGCAGCAGTGGCCTAGCAACCAGGGAATCTGCTTAGCAACGAGGGTGTGAGGCAGCCTCTGCTGGAATTGTTTGGAATGGCTGACGAATAGGCAGAGGGGAAGACTGTTCCTGGATTTTGTCAAGCTGGGAGTCTCAAGCCAAGAGGAAAAGGGAGATCTCTAGGGATCCAAAGAGCCATGGGGAAGGCAGGGCAAACACAAACAGTCAGCATGTCTGGAGATGTTGCAGACCCAGGCTAGAAAAGGCCTCATGTCTCCCCCACTCCCGCGTGCTCAGCAAAAAGGTGGTCTTCGCACTGCTACAAGGAGGAAGCTGACATCCCAGGGTGGACACATATGAAGAGTCTCCACCTCTTCTGTGCTCTGGTTTGCAAGGGCACATACAGTATGTTCACGTGCGCTGCTGACCTGGAATTGTTCAACTCAGAAAACCGCACGTCCTTGGAAAGGATAAAGACCTACATTCCTTACAATGAGCCCCACAGGCAGCCTAAAGGACTTTCCAAAACAGTCTGTCTAGTAAGGAACCATTAAGAAAACTCGAAGCTGGTCTGGCTTCAATCATTTGCCCACTTCTGTCTATCCATCACAGGACAAGGGGCTGGACATGCCCCACTGTGAACTCTCAAGACCCTCCCCTGAAAAGAAAAATTGTCATCAGCCTTTGACCTGATTAATAATTAAAACCGCTGAGTTTGAACTGCCCCTAACAGTGAGGTGCTCCAAAACCCCAGAAAACCTTAACAAATAACCTGGCTGCTGGGGGAGAGAGGAAGCTCTTTTCACTAGACAAACTGACAATTAGCCGCTATTGAAAATCCCCCTCCAGTCTTAGCATATTGGTTCTCCTTTGAAAGTGGCTCGGCATGGGGTGGAATTTTTGGCCTTGAGTTGGGAACTACTGTGCATAAAATCAAAGAATGGAAGCCAGCAGTTGAGAGAATAGAGGCTATTTGGGGATTAGTGATTTCAGGAGTTAGACTTCTAATAACTTGGTGAGTGGTGGGTTAGGAATGTCCTCCAGGAGCATCAGGCCGTCAACTCGGTGGGACATGTCCTCACACTGAACTGGAAAGCATGAGTCACTCACTACCCCAGAGATCCGAAATACAAAATGGCAGGAGATAAGTGCAACTCTGCAGTGCCACATGGCAAGCAGCATTTTATAACGGCTGCAGGCAACATCTCAGCGCTTGCAGTCTTGGGGTTACGTGTGAGACCCCAAGTTGGGCTCCAAGTTTTCTCCCCAAAGAGCCACAAATACAGAGCACCCCACCCCATTAGGGAACACACTGATGGAGAACAAAGGAGAGAGGAGGAGATGGGAGAAGGGGAAGGAGGGAGCAGGCATCCAAACTGCTCATTTTCCCCTAGGAAGCATAAGGCCCAGCCACTACGGTGGGTGAGCAAAGCAAATTGGTAATGGGTGATCCAGATTGCATTGTGGAGTCTTGCCTGCTTTCCAGGCACTTACTGAACTTTTATAACTCTTTTGGGGGTAAGGCAGAAAAAAAAACCCGTAAAGTTTCTTATTGACCAGTTGGGGAGAGGGAGTCTAAGCTGGCTGGCTCAAGTCTGTCGCTTCTCCACAGAGCAGTCCACACAGAGATGCTTTTTAATAAATTTATTAAGGGAGAGGGGGTTAGAAAATCTCATATGATTAACAGCTGCAGAAGCTTCAAGACTGCAAAAGCCCAGTTTAGAAAGCACTAGAAAATCATTTCTTTTTTTCAGAGAGGGAAAGAAGAAGGCAGAGACCACACAGACCACTCATCATCCTGTGCATGCAGGAGGGGGAGAAAGCCTTTGTGATGGTGGACTGCTTAGAACAGTAAAACAAAAGTTCTCAAATATAAGAGTTAAAAAAATAGGTATGTGAATTCACACAATCCCTGGCCAGGAGAAAAACATAGCATAAGCTATCTCAGAAGGGCCCCTTGTCCCCTTGTGGCCAATATGTATTCCCCTCGCCAAAGGAGGAACTGGTCTACCTGACACACAGCAGGCCTGACTTTGAAATCATATCAGAGCCGGGCATGGTGGCTACAAAGTGAGTTAGTTCCAGGACAGCCAGGGCTATACAGAGAAACCCTGTCTCGGGAAAAAAAAAAAAAAAAGAAATCATATCAGGGTAGTTACTAGCTTCT
Organism: Mus minutoides; assembly: GCA_902729485.2. Lineage (NCBI taxonomy): Eukaryota > Metazoa > Chordata > Mammalia > Rodentia > Muridae > Mus > Mus minutoides. The sequence continues at coordinate 1,957,344 of LR749594.1, read as the reverse complement.
CTTCTATCAGCCTTCCTGTGCCCAGCCTACCTGTGAGACTCATTTATGTGGCTGCAGGTATCCAAAGTTCATTCCTTTCCATGGCTGTATGGTATCCCACAGTATAATAAATATACTACTATTTATTCCTGCTTCTATTGGGATAGTAGTGTTTTTGTTTGTTGCATAAAGCTGCTATGAGTGTTCTTGTACTATCTTGTGGTGGATGTCAGAACTCATTCCTACTGAATTCCTACTGAATATGAATATATATTTATGAAGTAAATACTCAGCAAATATCTTTGGAAATAATAAAAGAATACTGATAGAAAAATCAATTTTACCAGAATTAATGTATATATTTGATGTGATTTTAATTGGACAACGAGAAGATTTTTATTTGGAGAAGAAAATGAATTAAATGATTTCAAAGTTACAGAGCAGAATAAATGCTTGAGAAAGGCAAATAAAAACGTTAAAAATAAAAAGAGAAGAGTGAGACTTGTCCTCCCAGACACCAGACTGAACTATAAAACCTCTGTAATTAAATCAATTTGGTATTGGCATGGGAATAGATAAATGGATCTGTGGAATAAAATAGAGAGCCCAGAAATAGGCCAAGTATACATATGAGAATTTACTATATGACAAAGTTGGTATTTCAATTCCATGAAAAGAATGGATTATTTAATAAATGGTGCCAAGTCAACTTCCATCTAGAAGAAAATAAAACTGGATTCCTATTTTATACTACTTACAAGTATGAACTCTGTATAGATTAAAGACAAATGTGAAAAAAATAAGACAATAACAATCTTAGAAATTTAGGAAGCTACAAGCTCGATACAGAGACAGGGAGGCGTACTTAATAAACCAAGATGGGAAACCCAGAAGCTATAAAAAAAAATAGACATATTTTACCTTGTAATAATTTTTTTTTTTTTTTTTTTTTTGGTTTTTTTAAGACAGGGTTTCTCTGTGTAACCCTGGCTGTTCTGGAACTCACTTTGTAGACCAGGCTGGCCTCGAACTCAGAAATCCACCTGCCTCTGCCTTCCGAGTGCTAGGATTAAAGGCTTGCGCCACCATGCCTGGCGTAATAATTTTTTTTAAGTTTTATATGGTAAAATAAAAATAAAAACAATAGACAAGGGTCTGGAGAGATGGCTCAGAGGTTAAGAGCCCTGGTTGCTCTTCCAGAAGACCAGGGTTTGATTCGCAGCATCCACATGGTGGCTCACCACCATCTGAAACTCCACTTCCAAGACATCTGATGCCTTTTGGCTTCTGGCTTTTGGCTTCTGTGGGCACTGCATGCACATGGTGCACAGACAGACATACAGGCAGAACATCCACACACATCAATAAAATAAAATGATGATGTTTTTAGACAGACAAATGACAAACTTGTAAGGAGAGATGGATAATTAAAAGCAATAACGAAGGAAGTTTTATAAGTAGACAAAAGGCAAAGAGGAGCTGGGCGTGGTGGCGCACGCCTTTAATCCTAGCACTCGGAAGGCAGAGGCAGGCGGATTTCTGAGTTCGAGGCCAGCCTGGTCTACAGAGTGAGTTCCAGGACAGCCAGGGTTACACAGAGAAACCCTGTCTCGAAAAACAAAAACAAAAACAACAAACAAACAAACAAACAAAAGGCAAAGAGACCAACAACCCAACCGAAAAAGGAGCAACTGGCTGCAGCAACAGCAGCGCGCGCATCCTGAAAGAGCTCTCGGTGGTCGGTGGTCGGCGTGCACGGGAGGAGGAGGAGCACACAACTGTTAATACACATGGAGATGCAAATCAAAACGAGACGTTATTTCCTGTTTCAGGCTGAAATTAAACCGAGGGTGGTTTCCACTGCCAGGATGAAGGAAACACAGTTCTCACACTGATACTAGATGTACATTTCTATAACCCTTTGTAAACTGGCAACAGCTTCAAAAATTGAAAATATGTATTCTTTTGATCCATCAGTCCCACTCTTAGGCACCTAGAAATGAAAGCACTGGTATGTAAGTATATGTATGAACATATGTACATCAGTGTTTTGCACATGTGCATGCACACACACACACACACACCCAGAATCAGTGTTATTTGCACTAGTCATTGTCTCACAACTGGGGGCGGGGGGGGGGGTAGGGTGGGGCAGGGATCGAACACTAATAGGGACTATATACTCTGTAATTAAAGTTAGAAGGAAGTCCCCTTTAAAGATTTATTATTTTTTGTCTATGGGTGTTTTGCCTTCATGTTTGTGTACTTTGTGGACACAGCACCCACAGGGGCCAAAAGTGGGTGTCAGATGCCCTGGAACTGGGGTACAGATGGTTATGAACTGCCATGTGGATGCTAGAAACTGGGAAAGGAGTATGAGGTCTTAACTGCAGCCCCAACTCTGCAGCTCCCAAAGGGCCATCTTTAACATCTAGAGATTTCTATGGTATAAAGCCTCCCATCATGCCCTGTGTCCCTGAAAAAACAAAAACAAAAAAACTAAACCAACAGGTTAAGAACAGATATGACAATCAGTCCTAGAGAACTGAGACTCCAACACACCCATCCTGTGGATCAATTCTACCCCAGCTGCATATCTGTTGGCCAGGCACTGAGAAGAATGAAACAGTCCTTCAGAAGTCTTCTTAGTTAATTTTCAAGGGGTCTGTTGAGTGGAAAAAACATAAAACATATATTGATAAAATTTGTATTTGTGTACATATTCTATTTGCACGATTATTTGAATTAAGGGGGAGCTAAGAGAAAAGTTAAACAAGCCCATAGTTATATATTACAAGGATATATAGATTAAAAAAATTTAGAGAAGGTCTCACTATATAGCCCTTGATGGCCTGGAACTGTAGACCATCATCATCATCATGAATATCTGCCTGCCTCTGCCTCTCTCTCTCTCTCTCTCTCTCTCTCTCTCTCTCTCTCTCTCTCTCTCTCTCTCTCTGCCTCTCCTGCCTCCACCTCTGCCTCTGCCTCTGAGGTGCTGGGATTAAGGGCATGCACCACCATACTTGTCTTATATAGAAATATTGTCAGCTAAGAAAGAAGGAAATGAACTATATTGAGCCTCTCACATCTGCCCAGTTCCTTATCAGCCTGTGAATAGCAGACACTTTGGAATATAGAAACGTGTGAGACATGGTTCCATTCTTTGGTTCAGATAGAAATGTAAAAGCAAATACAAGGAGATGTATTATCTGTAATTTGGTGTGAACTAAATACAATATAGGGACAAATAAAATAAAGGTGGACTTTTTTTTTTTTTTTTTTTTTTTTTTTTTGGTTTTTCGAGGCAGGGTTTCTCTGTGTAGCCCTGGCTGTCCTGGAACTCACTTTGTAGACCAGGCTGGCCTCGAACTCAGAAATCCGCCTGCCTCTGCCTCCCGAGTGCTGGGATTAAAGGCGTGCACCACCACGCCCAGCTTAAAGGTGGACATTTTACAAAAACTAAGCACACTGCTCCTCCTCAAGCCTTCTTTGGCCCAAGCTCGCTGCCCGGACAGACACCCCCACTTCCAGAAAACAGCTCTAGGTCCGGCCCACTTTCTTCTCATGAAGGAATGACCTTGCAGGCCTCTTTAGCTCCCTGTACCCTGCCTGTCCCTAAAGATATCTTTCAGCTTTTACTGTTTTACTGGTAACTGATTTACTGCTAATCACCATGGAAACAGGGGTAGAAAATGTGAAGAACAGAAACAGGAGGCCACACCGAGTAAAGAATTTTCCCGGTGATACAAGGCTTGGTCCTGGGGACCGGCTCTTCCTTTCCAGCATGGCTCCCGGAAGGCTTCTGTGGATACTACCCGTCTGTCCCAGAGCCCCATGTTCCTCCTCATTTTCCCTCTCCTTGGGTGGCCTAAGGGAAGATCTATTACTTCAAGGAGGCTCAGTTCTTCTAGGCCTGTCTTTCACTGAGGTTCTGTCTTGAGATAGCACATGGGGGAGGGGGAGGTGCGGGGAGGGGGAGGGGGAGGGCAGACAGCAATCTGTGTCTCCGAGCCAGGGGCTATTAGCTAAATCCCTGTAAATCCCAGTTGGCCCCAGCAGCTTTTCTCCAGGAAGTCCCAGCCCCTGAGGAATGCTCCTCCCAGAGAGGCCTCTCAGCTGGTGAAAATTCCTCCTGCCAATGCATAGCTTTACCACCTGAGAACTGTAATCTCCTTACAGCTAGTAGGGGCTACCTCACTGCAGTCACAAGACTGGTGAGCATCATTGGCCAGAGAAAGGCTAGCTTACCTCCACGGTTTTATTGGTTTATTATTAATTTATTCATTGTTTTTGTTTAGCCTGTGTTTTGAGACATGGTCTCATGATGTAGCTGTAGCTGGCCTGGAACTTACTATGTAGACCAGGCTGGCCTCAAACTCACAGAGATCAATCTGCTTCTGTCTCCTGAGTGCTGGGATTAAAGGCCTGTGCAATCATACTGAGCTGTCTTGTTTTAAGACTTATTTGTTTTTCTTTTATGTATATGGGTGTTTTGTTTATATATATGTCCCACATGCATGCAATGCCCAAGTAGGCAAAAAGAGGGTGTTGGGTCACCTGAAACTGGCCTTACAGATGGCTGTGAGCTGCTGTGTGGGTGCTGGGAACTGAACTAAGGTCTTACTGCTAATTCATCTTTCTAGTCCCTTTTTTGTTTTTGAGACACAGTCTCATATAGCTCAGGCTAACCTCACACTTAAGATGTAGCGAGGGCTAGCCTTGAACTCCTGATTCTCTTGCCTCCGCTTCAAGAATGCTGGGATTAGAAGCAAGTACTACAATGCCTGGCTGTTACCTTAAAGTTAGTCATGGCACTGTGTTTCGGGGTCGGGGGATGCACACACCACACACAGTATGTCTGTAGAAGTCAGAGGACAGCTTTCCTGGGAGGGTTCTTGTCTTCCACTTTGTTGAGTAGGGTCTCTCATTTCTGCTACTTCACAGGGTACTTTAGGCTACCTGGACTTCCAGGCAACTTTCCTGTCTCTGCCACCTGCCTCGCTGTCAGAGTTTAGGATCACAGATGCCTACAATGGGTCAGTGTTTTACATGGGTTCTCAGGATTAAATTCAGGTCACCAAGTTTTGGAGACACACGCTTTTACCTTGTGAGTCAGACTCAGCTATGTTTTGTTTTGTCTCACTGTGTTCCATATATTTCATTGATTATATCCAAATTTTACATTTATCTAGCTTCTAGCTTCTTCAGGCATTTATATAAAGTACTAAATTGCACAAGAAAACATCCAGAAGGATTGTTGCTGTTCCCCTGAGACAGGGTTTCCCTGTGTAGCCTTGGCTGTCCTAGAATTCTGTAGTCCAGACTAGCCTCGAACTCAAGAGGTCTTCCTGCCTCTGCTTCCTAAGTGCTGAAATTTAAAGTGTGCACCACCTCTGCCTGGCAGAAGGATGGCAAAGGACATGGTTTCATTAGTAGATCCAAAGCAATGTCAACTCCATGGATCAGTACGCTGAAAAAGTCAAATGGAGAATGCACGTTTTTCCTTTCCATTTTCCTTTCTTTGTCTTCTTTTGAGATGAGGTGGGGGGTGTCTCTACAGTGCTTAGAATACCAAACAATCCTCCTGCCTCTGCTTCCTGAGTAGTTGCAACTATGGACATTTTTTTTCAACTCAGAGTTTAGAGTCTTTTTTCTTTTCAAGACAGAGTTTCTCGGGCTGGCGAGATGGCTCAGCGGTTAAGAGCACCGACTGCTCTTCCGAAGGTCCTGAGTTCAAATCCCAGCAACCACATGGTGGCTCACAACCATCCGTAATGAAATCTGATGCCCTCTTCTGGAGTGTCTGAAGACAGCTATAGTGTACTTACATATAATAAATAAATAAAATCTTAAAAAAAAAAAAAAAAGACAGGGTTTCTCTGTGTAGCCCTGGATGTCCTGGAACTCACTCTGTAGACCAGGCTGGCCTCGAATTCAGAAATCTGCCTGCCTCTGCCTCCGCCTCCCGAGTGCTGGGGAGTAAAGGCGTGTACCACCACTACCCAGCAAATTTAGTCTTAATAACCAGAATGCCAACTGAACCCAGACAGACTGGGCTAAGGGTGGGGGTGGGGCAGCAATGAGGCCAGAGGTCAGAGGTGGCAGCTGGGGATATGGGGGGTGGGGGTGGGGTGGGGTGGGGTAGGGAGAAGAAGATGCCATCCCTGCACTTGAAGCCTAAAGTGGAGGTTAAGACCACACATAAAACCTCACTGTAGAGTCAGCTATTCCTGGACAAGGCCTAACTACCCACTGCTGGCAATTTGTTTTGATTTTAATCTTCACTGTTCCTGGCTACAAATGCTCACTGTAATTATATCAAAAGTCAGAGAAATAGGCAAAGTAAAAGGGGACCTCCTAGCCCTCAGAGGAGTAACTACAATGATGTTCAAGTACATGCAGCCAGATTCGTTTCTCTGTAGAAATGGACACATTTATTTGCATACATTTGTAAACTGTAAATTGTTACAAAATTCTTATAGTAGAACTGTGACCACTTAGAGCAGTGGTTCTCAAGCTCTGAGTTGCAACCCCTTTAAGGGTTAATAACCCTTTCACATGGGTCACCTAAGACCATCAGATAACACAGATATTTACAGTATGATTCATAACAGCAACAAAATTACAGTTATAAAGTAGCCATGAAATAGTTTTTATGGTTGGAAGTCACCAAAACATGAGAAGTGTATTAAAGGGTTGCAGCATTAGGAAGGCTGAGAGGCACTGTTGTAGAGTTAAGCAGTCTTATGCCTGCAGTTAACTGTGCTCCCTCATCTTCCCTACATATGCTTTAAAGATGCTAAGAGGGAGCCGGGCGTGGTGGAGCACGCCTTTAATCCCAGCACTCGGGAGGCAGAGGCAGGCGGATTTCTGAGTTCGAGGCCAGCCTGGTCTACAAAGTGAGTTCCAGGACAGCCAGGGCTATACAGAGAAACCCTGTCTCGAAAAACCAAAAAAAAAAAAAAAAAAAAAAAAAAAAAAAAAAAAAAAAAAAAAAAAAAAAAAAAAAAAAAAAGATGCTAAGAGGGGCTGGACAGACTGCTCTGAGGTTTAGGGCATTTACTGCTCTTCCAGAGGACCCAGGTTCCCAGCAACCACGTGGTGGCTCAGCAACTCCAGTTCCAGGGGATATGACACCCTCTTCTGACCTCCTCTGACGCTGTGTGTATATGGTACACAGGCAAAACTATAAAATAAAAAGGAATCCCTCTTTTTTTTTTTAATTCTAAACAATAAACAAGCAAAATGCTCAAGTTTCCACTTTTCCTTTAATGGTGACCTCAGTGCTCTCTTAGAAGATGCATTCTCTCAAAATGATTGTTGTTCTTCCTCCAAATGGCAGCCTGTCTGGCGCAGGGCCTGGGTTTATCTCAGCATCACAAATAAGTAACAGCAAAAGTTGTGGGCCGGGCGTGGTGGCGCACGCCTTTACTCCCAGCACTCGGGAGCCAGAGGCAGGTGAATTTCTGAGTTCAAGGCCAGCCTGGTCTACAAAGTGAGTTCCAGGACAGCCAGGGCTATACAAAGAAACCCTGTCTCAAAAACAAACAACCCTTGCCTCCCCCCCTCAAAAAAAACCAGCAAAAGTTGTGGCTCCTCCGGCCTTTCTTGTCTAAATTACATACAAAGTGGATAATCTACCGAAGCACACAATATACATTACCCTGGAGTTGGCTGTGGTTTCTGGGTTTGGGATTTTGCTTCTTGTTTTTTTCCCCTTTACATAAGATATCTTAGACATCTGTCCCTGTCAATATCTACACATTATTGTGACTGGCAGGTGTGGAACCTCTCCAGAGAAAAACAGGATTCTTTAGATGTGAGAGCTGTAGGCACGCATTAGGATCCTGGGAGAATTTTTATGCTTTAGTAAATGCACATTACGACCACCAGTGAGGAGGGTTTCTTCAGATTCTAAATCGCACTCACAAGCACCCGAACTGCCTTCAATCCTTCACAGAAAGAGGTGAGATATAAATTGACTACTTGATCATCTATTCAGAGATATCAGAGATATTTTACCACAGGAGCAATGAGTTCTACCATCATAATTAGGAGTGAAGGTTTAAAAATTAAAAAGGAACAGAGAAATTGACCAGTACAAGTTTTTCCTTTCTTACCTCTGTTAAACATGTATTTATACACTATTTTATTTTAACTATTACTTAATGTGATACATTTGTTTAATTACTAAATCTTTCACATTATAGAATAGACAGTGTTCTTTGCATGCTATCATCTTGGGGTTCTCTCTGAATCTTGTTAATTTTTTTTTTTTTTGCAAATATACTGTATGTGCTTGAAAAGAATGTAAATTAACTCTGCAGTTTTGTCTACCATTCTCAGTGAAGAAAGAAATCAGAAGAGAAAAGTCCACCTTCCTAGTTACGGTTAACATCTCAAGCTAGAGTAGCAGCTCAGGGGTAGAACATTCATTTAGCTAGCATGTGTGAGACCCTGGGTTCCATTCTCAGCACTGCAGAGAGGAGATAGATAGATGGATGATAGATAGATAGATAGATAGATAGATAGATAGATAGATAGATAGACAGGCAGACAGAAGATAGATGATAGGCAGGCAGATAGATGGAAAATAGATGATAGATAGATAGATAGATAGATAGATAGATAGATAGATAGACAGGCAGACAGAAGATAGATGATAGGCAGGCAGATAGATGGAAAATAGATGATAGATAGATAGATAGATAGATAGATAGATAGATAGATAGATAGATAGATAGTGAAAGGGAAGGAGGAAGAAAAGAAGGAACAGCAGGAAATATTTCTAGGTGGGTGGTTTCTCTGGATTCCCTAAGAAACCACATGTAAAGTTGTTCAAGACTCTTGTATTATTTGCACATAACACTTTAGGGCACTTCTAGATTATTTGTAATACATAATACAATGTAAATGCTATATAGTTGTAATATAGTTTAGAAGACAACAAAAGTCTGCATACATTCTGAACAAAGGTTTCTTTTTCCTTAGATATTTTCAATCCTCATAGAATTTAAATTGTTATTTATTTTTTATCTGGCGTGTGTATTTTGCCTTCATGTAAGTATGTGTACTGTATGCATAACTAATGCTCAAAGAGGCCAGACAGCATTCTGGGTCCCCTAGAACTGGAATTACAGCTGGTTGTGAGCCACCATGAGGATGTTAGGAAGAGCAGCCTGTTGCTCTTAACCCCAGAGTCATCTCTCCAGTCCCAACCAACTTCATACAATTAATTCAACTGATATGGATGGCCCACTATATTGGGCATTCTAAAATTCTCCTTGCCAAAATCATCAAAGCCTTTTTAAAACAGAATTTTCTTAAACAGTAAAAATGTTGTTTAAATTTGTCAATCCAAGGGGCTGGGGAGTTGGCTCAGTGGTTAAAAGTACCAGCTGCTTGTGATGGCTTGTGATGGAATAAACTACAATCCAGAAATGGAGGGCACATCTGTGATCCAGAGGTTGAAAGACACAAGTTTCTGACCTGCATCTTGACTTGGAGATCTTGAGGCATAGTGGCCATGAGAAGTTTAGGCCCAGGCAAGGTAGTACAGGCCTTTTATAATGGTTTTATACTTTGACAGTGTCAAAGCAACACACATTCCATGCTCATTGGGATTTTGATCTTCTCCTGGCCTAGCAATATGCTACACGGTACTCTCTGGCAGGAGCTGGGCAGGGGCTGTGAGCTGCAGCTCCTCATCGACCAGGAGACACAAGCAGCGCTTTGATGTGGACTGTGTTGCTAGACTGTGATATATGAAATGCATCTCCACTTTCACTGGTTTCAATTCACCCTGAGTTTAGCTGAGCACCTCTGTTAGTCAAAGACATTACTTTTTTTCCTTGTACACATTACATATGGACATATAGAATATGTTAGTAAACATTACGTGTCTGATCTTTAAAAAATAACATACAACATAGAAGGGATTTAACTATATGCATACTTTAGCACACTGTGCTTTTTCAACCCCTTTTCTCAAGGTATCTTTTTTGTATCAACACACTTGTATCTTTTCCAGTGTTTTTAACGGATGTATGGCTGGATAAAGTTGTTCCGTGAGGTACTTAATGATTATCCTTTGATGGACACTTGAAGTATTCCCAGTTGGCAGTTATGAGTGCTACCTCTATGGGCAGCTTTCCTTCTCATATGAATTTCATGGCTGCGCACTGCCTCTCTTCAGCTGTCTCCTACAGTGATCCTCATCCAATCCTTTCTTCTTCCACTCTGCTGTAGACCAAGGTATCCAACCTGATTCCTTCCCTTTAGTGATGCTATTTGTCCTTAGAGGTTGTCTGCCTCTAAGCCTCACTAAAGAGCAACCTTCTGTCCCTAAGCTCCTGCCTGATCAATACGAAGGAGAGGAAGGGGGCATTTCAGTTTTAAATGGTCTTTGCTGTCATTTCACTATGTAGGCAGGGACAGCAAAACTCATAAAGTATAATTTACCTAGTAGGCTCTGGTTCCTGTCCACCTTGGGCAAGAGTAAGGGAAATGTCTATTTTACAGAGTTCATCAACCCAATTTCCACCTCCAATATTGGGAATATCAGATTAATTCTTCCTCCCATAATATGCCTGCTTGTCAATCGGGATAGTGCTGTATTTCAGAGTAATCTCAGTGACTGAGCATCCTAGATGTGGGATCTCCATTCAAGGGGCCTATGTCCTTCCTGTCAGTTCTGTTGGCTCCAACCGTGTGCTCAAGCCAACAAGTCCCTCTTAATGACTGTACAACTAGATGGCTGCAGTGTTCTGTGACCACCAGATAGCCCACACCTAACCTCCAAGTACCTGTGACCAAGGCTGGCAGAGGTAAAGTTCTCAGGATGCAGAATTTCTGGAACCCTGTGTAGAAGCAGCATGTGCCCAGGTGGGGGAGGGTTTCACAAAGAAGGAACCAATTTCATGAGAATTCAGTCTCAAAGTGCGCTGGGGGTGCAAGTATCCCAAGGGTTGGTACATCTGTGGACACCTGTTGTTTCCCCATTTGCTCTGTTCAACCAGAGCTGCTCAGAATCCCCCCAGGCTGATCCCTTGACTTTCACATCTGTCTGTGTCTAAGTGTTTTGTTGTGATTGAAGCCAGCAGCCAGGGCCTCTAGAAAATCAGGCATAGCACTTCTTGGCTCTGCTCTACCACACAAACATTAAGCTAATTTTTCTGCCCCTGGCAGCTCAGAAGGCTGCTTTCTGCCCAGGTCATAAGAACACAAAGTCAAAATTTTGTGCTTGGAAGAGTACCTAAAGAGAACATGATGGTATGGGACATGTGAGACTCTGACATGGGAAACTGGATTTTGGAGGAATGTTAGCCCAGACGCTTGGAGCTTGTCACCTCTCCAGAGCTCAGACTTGAAGCCTGCTTCAAGAGTGAAGGCAGACTTGGTGAGTGGGATGGAGAAGACTGGGAGGGGACAGTCCAGAGTGGCTGAGCAGGGTTTTTCAAATACAAAGAATGTTCCCAGGCTCTTTTTTTTTTTTTTTTTTTTCTTTTTTTTGGTTTTTCGAGACAGGGTCTGTATAGCCCTGGCTGTCCTGGAACTCACTTTGTAGACCAGGCTGGCCTTGAACTCAGAAATCTGCCTGCCTCTGCCTCCCGCATGCTGGGATTAAAGGCGTGCGCCACCACGCCCGGCTGCCAGGCTCTTTTGATACAGTGTGTTTTCCTGTGCCTCTACCTGTTCCTGATAGAAAGCTAAGTGACTGGGATGGAGGATCAAGGGACATAGGCAAGGAACAAAATCATCACTGTCAGGAACCCCAGCCAAGAGTAAGTGACTACTGGGTGACTCCTGGACCTTCAGCTGGGAAGGCCCAGGTGTTTCCTAGACTAGCACAGCTTCTGCCTTGGTACATCTTCCTGCCAAGTGTCATCCATAATGATATAAATAAATGATAGCTATTAGTAACTAGTTAATAACAGTGATCATCTGAATGAAGATTTATTGAGTACTTACTAGATGCTGCCAGACGCTATTACAAGCCCTTTATATGTATTAACTCAATTAATACAAACCAATGAAACTGGCATTACTGCTATGTCCATTTCACAAGCGAGAACTCTGGGGCATAGAGGGGTTAAGTGACTTCCAGAGTAAGAAAGGTGTTTCAAACCCAGGGAGGCTGGCTTCAGAGTGTACACCCCTAGACGCCCTGCCATTCTGCCCCTTGAGACGATCAGAGCCCTGTCCTCCTGAGGTTTTTAACCTAGAGAAACTAGTTCAGTGTAAGGCCACACACAGCACAGCGAACCCAGTGCTTGTAAGGCCTGAGCAAGGAACAACTGGATCTCTTTAGGGATGGGACAAGCTGCAACACAAACGGCTTGCACAAAGGCCCAGAAGCAGGAGTGAGGGTGACATGCTCAAGGGGGTTCAATACCATTCCTCTGACTGGCTCAGCCTAGGGAGCACCAGGAAGAACGATGCTCAGCACAGAAGATAGCAAGGAATCGCGTGGTATCATATCTGGCATGGCAAATCTTAGAAGTCAGCAGGGAGGTAGGGGAGAGTCCTGTCTTGTATGATATTTCCTTTTGTTTTCTTGAGCGCGGTGAATATATGCGATGAGTACATGAATGTCATGGTCACAATTGCTTCTTAGAGACAGTGGGGGATTCAATGTGGAAAGTGGATTAAAGCAAGGCGAGAGCCAAGGAGACCACCATGGAAGCTATTACAAGAAACTCTGAGGACTGGTTGACCTGTAGGGTGACAGCTAAGAGATAGGATTTTTGAGTATTCAAAATATGGATTCCTCTAAAGCAAATTAAAATATAAACCATTTAGAAGAACATGGACAAAATATAAAAATATGTAATTAACAAAATATTAAAGTTGTTACCCCAATATATAAATAGATATTAAACCAAATAATTAAGGTTAATGTAAAATAAAATAAAATAAAATAATGAAACATTGGTGGCTGCACTTGGAAAAGTGATATTTTGATATGTCTTGGAACAGTAAATTAGTTCAGCCATTTATGGAAAGCAATTTGGAAGCATACAGTAAACTTGCAATACAACTACCCCACCGTAGTCTAGTAATTTCCCTTCTGGTTACTCAACCCATAGTGGTTCTTGCACATAGACAAAAAGACTTGTGAACAGACATGTCCACAGCAGCAGGGTCTGTCATGGGCAAATAAAAATGCAGACTATGGACATATAATTCAAATGTATATGTCATATTTTTTAAGATGTACAGAAAGTAACCGTATACTCTCTTGTTGACTAAATGAATGAGAGCCTTTCAGTTGATGTCAAAGCCACAAGAGTGGGAAAGAGGGAAAATTAAAATGAGGTGGCAGTTTTAAAACAAACAAACAAACAAACAAAGGGACCAAAAAAGGAGTAGCTAGAGAAATGATTAACAGTTGGGAATGAAAACTAATGGAAGTATACTTATATTATTTGTGTGTGCATATCTATTTTACATTTATATTTTTTATTTTTTTTATTTTTTGGTTTTTCGAGACAGGGTTTCTCTGTATAGCCCTGGCTGTCCTGGAACTCACTTTGTAGACCAGGCTGGCCTCGAACTCAGAGATCTGCCTGCCTCTGCCACCCGAGTGCTGGGATTAAAGGCGTGCGCCACCATACCGGGCTCTATTTTACATTTGTAAAGAGGAGTTTATAAAGGTGTCAAATCAGTAAGATTTGCTAACTGGTAACACAATAAGGCTAAGACAGAGAAAGGAAGCTAGGAAGCCATGTACACGTTAACCACAACACACCCTGTGCATGTAACTTGCTGCCTGGTAATGTACTGTAGAGCTCTATCTTCATTTGTTTAACTAGTCAGTTTCCTTTCATCGGTTTGCTACTGATAATATGGCAAGAAACGCCTTCATACATTCATCGTTATGAATGTTCCAGTGTATCTGTAAAATGGATCAGAGAATGTGCACATTTTATATTTTTGGTAGATATTGGTCAGTGGTCTTTGTAGATGACCATAGGTATTGGTATATGTGGTACTTTCTTTAAATAAGAACTCTTGAAGAATGGGGATGGAGTCAGTTAGTAGAATGCTTGCTTAGCATAGAAAACACTGTGTTTGTAACCTTTGTTTACATAGGCATTCAAGACTAGCCTGGGATCCATGAGGCCTTGTCTTTAAATATATATATATATATTCTTGAGTAAGAATCTTGCCTGCACCCTGGAACATTCCTCTAGGAGCCAGAAGCACTCATTATTTCTTCTTCTTTTGGCCTGGGCTAAACAGTGAGGTGCATGTGGGAGGGTGAACATGATCTCATAGATATAAACAAGTATTGGGGTGTATATGAAATCACTGCTGATTGCCTGCTTTGACAGCACGCCTGTCATGTCTCACTCACGGTTCCCCAGGGTTTTGTGCTGAGAGGAGAGGCACCAGACCCACATTCCCATGTGGAAATTATGCTCTGGAGACACCGTCCTCATTTAGTTAGGAATGTGCCCTCCCATGCCCCCATCCCACCTCCTTCCACTCCGACCGAGGCTGAATACCAGTTACCATTTATCACCATGCTGATAGGGACACTGGAAAAGGGCACCTTTTCTAATTTGTAGGAATGTGGAGATTAGATGGGTCAGAATCCAGAAACTCCTTAGAACAGGATCTGATCCACAACAGGTCCAGTGAGTGCTTGGTGAGGGCATCACTGGTGTTAAGGGATATTCTGGGACTCCATGGTGTAGGAAAATAGATCTGATTTGATTTTCTTTTAATTCCATTTATTTATTTATAAAAAAAATTTTGAGACACAGTGTCACTGTGTCATTCTAGCTGCCTTGAAACTCACTCTGTAGAGAAAAGTGGCCTCGAACTCACAAAGCTCTGCCTGCTTCTACCTCTGCAGTGCTGCGATTAAAGGCAGCTGCCCAGAAAATGTCATTATTTACCAGGGCTAAGTGTTAAAAACTTGATTGTGCTACACAAAACAAAATCTAGACGTTTGTATGGAATCCCTTGAATTTTAAATATTGTTCCATGTCTTTAAAAAATTACTTAGGGCTTGATAGGGCAATACAGGGTTATAATCCCAACTGTCTGTGATCGTGAATTTAAGTCCTAGCACCCTTATAGTAGCTCATAACCATCTGTAATTTAAATTCCAGGGGATCTAGTGCCTTCTTCTGGACTCTGCATATTTGTGGTGCAGACATACATACAGGTAAAATACCCATGCACATGCACACTCACATCACAACATCACAGTGAGTTGAAGAGCATTGCAAAAGACTGAGATCAAATTATTATCCCCAAAGGCTCTCTACAGCTCCAGGGGAGTCAAGTTCTTCATGAAGGACAGTCTGAGCAAGGGATATAAGATCTCTCTCTTTCTGTCTGTCATTTTCCCTTCTCATCCATATCTTTCTAGATTACTGTCACTTTCTAGATTACAGTCACTAGATTACTGACGATCCAAGACAGGTTACATCAGCCTCCCCTCTGTCTGGAATGTTATATAATACAGCAAGGAAAAGACACACTATCAGAAAACAACAACAAGACAGAATCAGGCTCTCCCAGTATATTCAGTGAAACGTACAGGGCTTTCTCCCTGTCAGCAAGTCAGCATTCAATTCTTCAGGAAGAACAATCAGTTCTGAGCTCATATACCATGTGCACTGTACAAGCATTCTCTATGCCCCCATCCTCAGGCAGCAGTCGTTATTGTTTTAATGTAGTCTGTGACTCATCACTCAGTTTTTTTTTTAAAGATTTATTTATTTTTTTTTCCCTTGTTCCGGTCAACCCCGCTTGCTCTGCTCGACCCCGCTCGCTTCGGCCAGCCCCACTTGCTCCCGGCCGCGTCCCCGTTCGGCCCCACTCGCTGCGGCCCTGCTAGCTCCGGCGTCCCCGCTTGCTCCGGCCATCCCCGTTCAGCTCCGCTCGCTCCGGACAGCCTCGCTCGCTCTGGTTGGTCTCTCCGGTCCAAGGATTCATTTCTTATTATTCTTCATAAGTACGCTGTAGCTGACTTCAGACGCACCAGAGGAGGGCGTCAGATCTTGTTACGGGTGGCTGTAAGCCACCATGTGGTTGCTGGGATTTGAACTCATCACCTTTGGAAGAGCAGTCGGGTGCTCTAACCTGCTGAGCCATCTCACCAGCCCCATCACTCACTTTTAAAACCCTCTAATGGCTCGCTAAGCATGCATGAGAAATGCCTGCCTGCAGGCTGGCGTCTCTAAAACCAATTATTCCCCCAAATTTCTTTTACGTTTTTAGATGGACAAATAGACTAGCACTGTAGAAAACTTGGACTCTTCTCCTCCTTCCTATATGCATACACACAAACATAGATATAAATATTATAAAGGGGTAAAAGCCCATAGAAAGTGTGTGTGTGTGTGTGTGTGTGTGTGTGTGTGTGTGTGTGTGTGTGTGTGTATGTGTGTGTGTGTGTACTGTGTAGTTACATGTTAAAGCCAGAATAGCTGTGATGACACACAATCCTGGTTCTTAAGAGGTAGGAGGATTGAGGAGATGATCTATGCAGTGAATTCAACGATGGCAAAAACTGTTAGATATGTCGAAAATTACAAGTATGCTTCTAATATCTGGGTTTTGAAACATTCCATGGTGGAGTAAGATGAAGTAAGGGTCCTTGGTTTCAGGTTTTGCAGTTTTGCTACTCAGATCCTAGGAAGTTTGGATATCTTGGCATTATATTAAATTTGGTATCTCCCAGGTAGCCCTCGAAGCTAAACTGGTGCTTTTCCAACACTCAGCCCTGCTGAGCTCAACATCTGTTTGCAAAAGTGGTTTCTCCCTTTCTCTCTTTCTTTCTTTCTTCCTTTCTTTCTTTTCTTTCTTTCCCCCTCTCTCTCCTTTTTTTTTTCACTGAGTCTCCAGCCATGGTGAGCTCACCTTCCCTTCTGTGGTCTGTTTTTCCTCTGTCAGGCTTTCAAGTTAATTATTTCCTGTTTCTGTGAGTCTGTTCCTTATCCCACCTCTCAGACCACCCTCCACATACTCCTACCCCCGTCCACTCCCCAGCACATGGGCCTTTGTCTCTTGGCCTGCCCTTGAGTACCCTCTGAGAGCCTTGGAGTTAATTTCGAAGTATAGCAATCTCAACACAAAAACGTGCCTTTCTTGTAAAAGCCAGAAATTGTGTCCCATGTTTCCAGCTTTTTAGCAAGTCTTTGTTATGTCCCCATAGTCTCTATTCATTTAATGCTTGAGTCTGAGGTACTATGAAAGATTTTTTTTTTTTTTTTTTTTTTGGTTTTTCGAGACAGGGTTTCTCTGTGTAGCGCTGGCTGTCCTGGAACTCACTTTGTAGACCAGGCTGGCCTCGAACTCAGAAATCCACCTGCCTCTGCCTCCCGAGTGCTGGGATTAAAGGCGTGCAAGAGATCTGGCCTTGTTTGAGGTCTCAGGCATCCCTTCTACAGTAAGCCTCTCAGGACTCCCACCCTGAGCCTGAGCCTGCCTGTCCTAGCAAATTGCTCCATTGTTCAGGCAACAGTGCTTCCCTCGGTATCTCTCCCATTCCCTCTCATCAATGTCAGAGCCTGCTGGCTTCCTGTGGTGCACGTACAGTGGGCTGAATTGTAGCTCAAAATACTTTATGTACAGAAGCCCCTGAGTGGACAGGGCTAGAGATGTGGTTCAGAGTACTAGCTGCTCTTTCAGAGTTCAATTCCCAGAACCCACAAGTTAGCTCACAACTCCAGTTCTAGGAGGTCCAGTGCTGCCTTCTGTCCTCGGTAAGCACCAGCCTTGCAAGTAACGCACAGACAAACACATGGACAGAATACCCACACATATGAAGTAAATAATTTCTAAAAAGCCACTCCAGGTCCGGGAACTTTGCTTTCTTTTCCTGTGCTCAGAAATCTCAGCAAAGCAGCCTTTTACAGACAAGCCTTCCCCCCCCCACACACACACCCCCTTCTTCCAGCTGCCTGGGGATTTGCTTTCCTCTCTCACCTAGTCTCCATGGCACTGTTTATCGTCATGTCCCCTAGCAGTACCTCTGCTTCCCTCTCCTGTCTTCTCACCCCATGAGAGCGCATAGATGCTCTTCTGGCAGCTTTTACAGTCTGTCCTGGCTGTCCTGGAACTCTATGGTTTCCTGGCCACCTATTTCCAGTCCGATAGAAAGTAAAGGAGGAAGAAAACTAAAACCGACAAGCTCCCACGAAGCCAGGAAGAGCTTAGTAGCGTGTGCCTGCCTCACATGCATGAGACCCAGAATTCCAGCCCCAGTGCCTCAAAGAGATACTGACTATAGGTTAGAGTGTAAGCGTTTGTGCATAATGTATACATATACACTAAAAGTGAAAACCTGAATCTAAACATGAGGCAGAGGTTCAACTCTCTTTGAAGGAAAGGAGAGTCTCAGGCTCCAGCCATCTCTATGTTCAGTGTCACTCAGCCGGCAACTCAAATCTGTATGTTTTTCCTGTGCAGCTTAAACAAAGAGAAGCCTTGATGGTTATTGAGGATTTGGGTAACTACTTCCCAGTTAAGAAGAGATTTTTTTAAATCGTGCTTTCATTATGACTCCATCTCCGTTTATTGATCAAGGGATTTCTTGCCTCACTTAACTCCGTAATCTGCTGATCAGATTAAGAAAATGTGGAAACTATTGTTTGGCAGCGGGAGCAGAGACCTAAAAGTGACCGGGAGACTCAGATACTATAATCCAAGAAAAGGGACTAACTGATCATGCAGAACATGTTTTTATGCTTTCTTTATTCTTTTTATGCACGGAGTGTGGAATGGAACGAATCAGATTAAAAGTTTTGTGGCTAGGGCTGCTTGGGAGTTCCTAGTGTAGAAATATCTAACACAAAGTACTAAATCATCGAAGGGACAGGAAATAATCGGCACTAAAAGGCATAAACATATGCATGTCATTATTCAACATATTTTTGTCACTTATTGTGTTCTTTTCAAATGTAAGGAATAAAAGCAGTATAGTAAGTTCTCAGTTACAAGGGTTTGGGTGTTTCTTTCCTCACATTGTTACTACCTGGTATACAGCTGCGTGTTCTGGAGAGACCTGTGGTTAGTTACTCTTTACCTCCTACCTGCCAGCCTATTGGTCACTTTATTCTCATTAATTCTTCCTCTTGAGGGATACCAGGAAAGAGAAAAGGGGTGAATTTCAGGTCAGTCTAGTGTGCTTAGCAACAGAAGCAATTCAATCTCAGTATAATAAATTTGGAAGACCTGTTCAATTTTTTTGTGTGTCATTTAGGAATTTGCTGTAGCCAAGTGAGGGAACATTCCTCTCAGTTAGAGCCTGGACATTTTTGAGATTGATAGGATTTCTTTTTTTTGTCCATCCCTGGGAGATTTTATTTAGTTCTTTTGAGACAGGATCTTGCTTGAGTCAAGGCTGGACTCAATATCTATTTCTTTCTCTCTTTAAAAAGATAGGTCTTTTATTACATTCATTTCATGTGTGTATATGCTGACAGGCGTCATAGGATAACTCACTGAACTGAATCAGTTCTCTCCTTCTGCCCTGTGGTCCTGGGTCATGAAAGCAAGTTCCTTTATACCCTGAACTATCAGCACAGCCACAGCCTCCATCTCTTGACCTTCCACCTTCAGTCTCCCAAGTGCTAGGATTACAGGCCTTCCCTAAAAAACTGGCCTGTTACAGCAGGAAATCTGAAGACCAAAGGAAAGAGAATCATGTATTTGTAGCAATTACATGAGAGAATCTATACCTGTTTACACTGCTGTGTTTTATTACTTAAAATTACCCAGAGAAGATGGGCAGTGGTGGCCCACACCTTTAATCCCAGCACTCGGGAGGCAGAGGCTGGCGGATTTCTGAGTTCGAGGCCAGCCTGATCTACAGAGTGAGTTCCAGGACAGCCAGGGCTATACAGAGAAACCCTGTCTCGAAAAACAAAATCAAAAACAAAAACAAAACAAAACAAAACAAGTACTAGTTGCTCTTCCACCAACACCAAGGTGGCTCACAACCTCAAGCTCTAGTGTCACGCAGGCATACATGCAAATTGAGTACCATATACATAAATAAACTTAACGAAGAAAACCAACCTAACGTCCTATAAAAACTTAAAGAAGAAAACCAACCTAACGTCCTTTACTTCTAAGGAAAAAAGAAGTCTATTTGCAGCGACTTCATGGGTTTCCCCATTACAGACAAAACGCTTTGACAGAATAAACATGTCTAATTCAATGACTGAGTGCTCCCCCACCCCCTCCCTTACAAAAACAAAAGACCGAACAACTATAACACAGTATAGAAGATCCCTCACAGAACGGTCAAGTCACAAGACAAGGAGCAGAAAGGAAATGGTGACAGCATTATGGCATTTTTGCCCAAGATGCTAAAGTGACTATGAAATATTAGCGCAGCTGTGTACTTCTGTAGCACAATCGTCACAAATGTTGGCCATCTTCACTGCAGACAGCTGCTGGCTCGGGTTTACTTCTGCAAACCTCACCCCTAGCCCTCAATCAGGCGGCTGTCGCCAGCTGTCGTAGCACCCGCCACTGCCTCTTCTTTCCCACTCCCACGCACCGGCCAAGGCCGCCGCGGCCCCGACGAACAGGCGCGCGCCCCAGGCGCACGTGACGGCCTGGGGAGGGCAGTTTTCAATCTCCCCTCCCCCTTCCAAAAAACCCGCCCTCTCCCGGCAGGCCGAGGATTTCTATTGCGCTACTATCAGAGTGACCCCCAGGTCAGCCAATCGGGACGCGGCACCTCAAGCAAGGCCCGCCCCCTGATGGTCCTCAGGTTCCTTCCCGCTCACACCCGAGTCACTTCCGAAGAGAGAACCGCCATGAAGAGAGTAGGGGGTGCCGCCCACCTCTGCACCGACAGCCTCCCCGAGTCCCAGCAGCAAGACGGCAACCACGCACCCAGCTTCTCCAGCCACAGCTCATGCCGCCGTCGCCAGCGGCGCCGACATGACAAGGCGCTGCATGCCCGCTAGGCCAGGTTTCCCCTCATCCCCAGCCCCGGGGTCGTCGCCCCCGCGCTGCCATCTGAGACCGGGTAGTACCGACCCTGCTGCAGCGGGAAAAAGAACAGAGAGTCCTGGGGACAGGTACCGTGCAGAGGGCTTGAGAAGGGACCGGGTCGCGGGGGCACGGGTATAAGGGAGGACTACGGACGGCTGCTCTTCAGTTCCCGCCATCCTCAGCGAGCTCAGGCCTTGATGTTCTGGGGCCTGCAAGCCTTCGCCCCGCCTCCGCGCGGGGGCTTCTGGGAGTTGAAGTCTCCTTTTCTGTAGTTGAGGTGTTGCTTTTGGTCTAGTGACCACCAGCCTAGATGGCTGCGGAGAGCCCGCTTTAGGTAGAAGGTTGTTTTTCTCCTTTTCGAGCCTTGCCCTGGGGCCCTCCCTTCTCGAAGCCTCTATTTAGATCGTTCTGATCCTGGTGATTTCTTGAGTTTAATTATGTAAGATGTGATAAGGAAAAGCCACGAATTACTTAATAGTACAGTGTACACGACCATTCATACTAAAACCATTTTGGGGATGCGCCTGTTTTCTCTTTGAGTGACTTTCTCCCTCGCCAACAGACCTTTCTTTTTCTATTTCCTTTTGCTTTCTTTCTTTTTTTCTGGGAGCTATGTAATGATGGAGAATTCCATCAAATGACATCCTCTGACAATAAAACATTCAAATTATATATGAACTTGGTACTGTCATTTTTATTTTTAATTTTAAGAAGTGGTAACAGACGTTTAAGTTTATGCTTTAATATTGTAGCACAGACTCACAATCCTTTATCTTAATTCTGAAAGCCAGAAGGCTGTGAATAACAACTGTTTTCATTAAGTTTCCTACCACAGCCTTCTTGGCAGCCAAGCCAGGTTGACCAGAGCTAATACAAGGTTTGTGGGTGGTACTAAGTATGAGTGTTGATAAGCTTTGCTGGAGAAATAGTAATATTTTGGCTACAGGTTGCAGCACCAGATCCTGCTGGGGGCTGTACATAATACATTAAAGTTATTTCCCCTCCAAAATCCAATCAATTGAGAATTCTAATGCGCTTGGTTCCAGCACTTTTAGATAAAGGTTTGTGAAACTGTCATAATTTTTTTTTTTAAATAAGGATTTATTTATTTATTACACTATAGCTGTCTTCAGACACACCAGAAGAGGGCATCAGATCTCATTACAGATGGTTGTGAGCCACCATGTGGTTGCTGGGATTTGAACTCAGGACCTTCGGAAGAACAGTCGGTGCTTTTACCCGCTGAGCCATCTCACCAGCCCCCAATAATTTTTTAACCAACTATACATAAGTAATGGATATTTCTGTGTGATTGAACTTAGGAAACAATTATTTTTACCTCTACAGAGTTCATTTATAGTTTCATGGTTTACTGAAAGCCAGTTTTCCTTTCAGATGTATTGAAGAGTAGTATTAGATTTGATGCTTTAGGGAAGGGGTATGGTGCTAATTTTTAGTAAAAAGATATAAGTATATCTTGGTTTTAATTTGCTGCTACTGGGTTCTTTTGCACCTCTCCACTACCAGTAATAGGGACATCATGTGTCTTCCCTAGCATTTCTTCCTTTACTCAGTGGTAGAGTTAATTTACCTAATGTAATTAACTTTCTGTAAACAAATGCATGTATTCTCCCATAACCTGTCACTCACATTTCTCATCATCATTTAGGTTCTCTCAACATACTGGTAGAGTCTAGGTAAACCAGGAAAGATGCTCACCGCTCTTCTAATGAGACCAGTAAGATGTACAGTAGAGAAGGAAATCAGCCTTGGGTTAGAATTGTTCAGGCTGCAGTCTGAGTATTGGCTCGGTGGAGGAATGTTCACAGACACTGCTTATTGGCTCCCTTTCAAATATGCATGAACAGATCGGAGTATAGGTTCTGGTAATAACTGTATGCTCATGTTAGTGTGCAGTAACCCGTACATATTATTAAAGCTGTTTGGTTTGTTTGTTTGTTTGTCTGTTTCCACTTGTTAGCTGTCCGATTTCCTTTTTATTTTACTTAAGTAGTATGCTGCTTTTGTAAAAAGTATCTTAAGTTTGCTTTTTTTTTTTTAAGTATTTTACTTATTTTTTATGTGAATGAGTGGTGGTTTTGGCTGCATGTATATCTGCACTGTGTGTGTGCCTGGTGCGAGGAGACCAGAAGATGGCATCACATACTCCTGGAACTGGAGTTAGTCATTTGTGAATAGCCATGTGGGTGTGAGGAACCCTGGCTTCTTTGCAAGAGCAGCAAGTGTTCTTAACCACTGAGCCATCTCTTCACCCCTTGAATCTTTGCTTGTTTTTGTAGGTTTTATTTGTTTTGATTTGTTTTTCAAGACAAGGTCTCACTGGTCTCAAATTTACATAGATACATCTGCCTTGTCTCCCGAGTGCTGGAATTAAAAGGTGTTTGCTACTGCTCCTGGCTAATCTTAAGGAATATTAGATCTTTAAGATGAAAAATTGAAACACAAGATGTGGCTCATCCTAGTTTTTGCTGTTAGTTTAGGATCTTATAAAACATAAGAGATCAGTGTAAGAGTCATGACTGATCCTTTCTGCCTTTGCCTTGCATGTTTCTTTTCAGATCAACCTAATTGTTCATTTTCCCACCTGCTCTTCTACTCATGTTGCAAGTCTCTGTTAGGTCTATGAGCTCTATTATTTATCAGGTTTCTGTTTAAGTCTCAATTGTGTTTATAAGCTTAGCAAAAGATGGCTATATTTTTTAATATTTCTTGTGGTCTAGCAAACTATAATTGACATTTTCAGAACTTGATCAGTTAAATCAGAAAGTGGAACTCAGCCTGTATGATGTAATCTAACACTCACCACTTAATCTGAAGTATTGAGGTTTTAATACTTGGTTTTGTGATGTCATATTAGTTGTGCTTTTATTTTCAGGAAGCAATCAATCATAGAATTCTTCAAGCCAGCTTCAAAACAAGGTATGCATCTTAATGTATTTTCGATGGGTTATTTTAGAAGTGAATGTAGTAAACAGTAAACCATCTCTTCTATAGTCATTTTTTTTTAAAGATTTACTTTATGTATTTGAGTACACACTGTAGTTGTACATATGGTTGTGAACCTTCATTTGATTGTTGGGAATTGAATTTAGGACCTCTGCTCACTCCCGCTCCAGTCAACCCCACTGTCCCTGCTCCCTTTGGCCCAAAGATTTATTTATTATAAATAAGTACACTATAGCTGTCTTCAGATGCACCAGAAGAGGGCGTCACATCAGTACGAATGGTTGTGAGCCACCATGTGGTGGCTGGGATTTGAACTCAGGACCTTCAGAAGAGCAGTCAGTGCTCTTACCCGCTGAGCCATCCAGCCCTCTGCATTCTTAACATTAAAAAAAATGCCGGCTTATAGTGCTTATATTATTTGTATTCTCTAGTAAAATAGCTCACAAATAAAGCCATAGCAAGCTTAGTTGATGTAGCAGAAGGGATTCATGAAACGTCATAAAAGATAAACCCATTTCTTAATTTCTCTTTCCCCCAAAATATAAATGTATGTGTTTGTTTGTTTATTTATTTATTTATTTGGTTTTTTCGAGACAGGGTTTCTCTGTGTAGCCCTGGCTGTCCTGGAACTCACTCTGTAGACCAGGCTGGCCTCAAATTCAGAAATCCGCCTGCCTCTGCCTCCCGAGTACTGGGATTAAAGGTGTGCACCACCACCGTCCGGCCCCAAAATATATTTTATCACCACATATTAATTGGCTTGAATTTTTTAGTACCTTCAGTACAGCTAATAGCTAATATAAACATTAATAGACACATCAGTTTATTTTTAATAATGTGTGATTTATATGTGTTTTAATTGTGGCTGTTTTAGACAAACATATGTTGGATTCTCAAAAATCAAACATCAAATACAGAGGAAATGGATTATCCATCACTGGGACAGAGCAATTTGAAAGGAAATTATCTTCACCAAAAAAACCTAAACCTAAGAGAATGTCATCCAAAGAAAGTCCTATTTTAGAGGCTTTCATGAAAGGTGGGAAAGAGCACCACAAAGATCGTGGTGTCCATGAGTCACGGCGGCCTTGTATGTCTCTAAGCACCAAATATTTACCCAAAGGAGCGGGTATCTATACTCCTTCCTCTTATCGATTGCCCAAAGAGATCAAGGCACGGAAGAAAAAACACCAGTCTCCTGAGAGAAGGAAGTCGCTGTTCATTCATGAAACTAACAGGGAGAAGAATGACAGAGATCGAGGCAAGAACAGTGACGACTCCAGAAAACCCGCCCCAGCCACAGAAGGTGACATCTTTAAGAACAGCTCCAGAAGTATTAGTAGCAGAAGCAGCCTGTCTAGGCACCATCCAGGAGAAAGCCCACTGGGGGCTAGGTTCCAGCTGTCATTAGCTTCTTACTGCCGAGAACGAGAACAGAAGAAGTTGAGAAAGGAACAAATGGAGCAGAGAATCAACTCGGAAAATTCTTTCTCGGAAACAAGCAACCTTTCTTTAAAGTCCTCTGGTGTAGGGAAAAAATGTAAGCCAAGGCATGAGCACAGCAAACACAATGAGGCTGCGAAGAGTAATCTCTCCAATCTGGTATGTACGGTAATTACTGAGGAGCTTTGTTACTGCTGTGCTGTGCTTAGCCCCAAGTCTAAAGGTACTTATTAATCCATAGCATAGTTAAGGAAATACAGGTGCACAACGGGCTAGTGCTGGTTTCATAAGGTTATCTCTACTCTTCATTGAATTTGTAAGTTTATTTTATTTATTTATTTATTTATTTTTATTTTGTTTCTCTGTGTAGCCCTTGTTTTCCTGCATCTCCCTTCATGGACCAGACTGGCCTTAAATTCTCAGAGCTCCACCTGCCTCTGCTCCTGAGTGCTGAGATTAAAGCCTTGCACCACCACTGCCCAGCTAAATTCAGTCATAACCCGAATTTTTACAGACCAGGATCAAAGATCTTTTCTTTTTAGCAATTTTTTTTAAATGGTTTCTCTTCATTTTTTATATGCATTGGTGTTTTGCCTGCATGTATGTCTGTGTGAGGGTGTCAGATACCCTGGAACTTGAATTTTAATGAAACATTAGAAAAGAATGAAGCATTCTTTCATGCAAGTATTGTAATTTTTTAAAAGATTTGCCAAATGGAGGTACTTAAGGAATGACAAATACAGAAGAGTAAGAAACAACTTAGAGTAGTGCTTCTCAAAATGTCCTCAGAGCAGTAGCAGCAATGGCTCTTGGGAATTTGTCTGAAATGCACTCTCTGTCCCAGTAAGAAACAGTGGAGTCAGAGTACAGCTGTCTCTGTTAAAAGCCTCCAGATAACTGCTCTCTGAAAGTTCAAGAACCACTGTTTCAGATTATATGTAAATCTTTGATTTATTTACTTTATTTGAACCTATATGTGGAGGCCAAAAGAAGCCGCCAAATCCCCTGGAGTTAGGGTTACAGGTGGTTGTGAGCTGTGCTATATGTGTGTTAAGAATCAATCTCAAATTCTACAAGAACACAGTAACTCTTAACCGATAAACTATTTCTCCAGCCTCATATATAAATCATTGATTAGGTATGGGTCTTAGAAACATACCTGATGATGCCGGGTGTGGTGGCGCACGCCTTTAATCCCAGCACTCGGGAGGCAGAGGCAGGCGGATTTCTGAGTTCGAGGCCAGCCTGGTCTACAAAGTGAGTTCCAGGACAGCCAGGGCTAGACAGAGAAACCCTGTCTCGAAAAACCTAAAAAAAAAAAAAAAAAAAAAAAAAAAAAAAAAAAAAAAAAAAAAAAAAAAAAAAAAAAAAAAAAAAAAAAAAAAAAAAAAAAAAAAAAAAAAAAAACAGAAACATACCTGATGACTTAGAAAACTATACATATATTTTAGTCCTATCATATTTTTCTTTTGAGAATTCAGAGTCAGACTAGCATTAAAGCTTTTTTTCTTCCTTAGAATGTCAAGTTATTAATCTCAAATTGTATCTACGTAAAGAACAAATAACGTCAGATATAAAAAAGTACATACTTATAATACTAGCACTTAAGAGGCTAAGGTAAAGGATTATGAGTTAGAGACTATCCTGGCTTACACAGCCTACTCCTGTCTCAAAAACCAAAAGCTCAAAGCTGGGAATGCACCTAACTGGTTGAGCACTTGCTAAGCATGGAGAAACCTGGGTTGAGTGCCCAGCACTGCAGAGAAGTGCTATGTTGACTAAGTTACTATGAAAATTTCAAATCACAGAAACAAAAAATAAACTATAATGTTCTAGGTATAAATAAAACGAAATCTCAGCATTGTATGTTACTAGAAGGTATTTGTGAATCTAGAGACCTGTTTGTAATAACATTGTACCTTCTGAGGTTACTGATGATAACAGATGTAATATTCAGTCCATATAGCAGTAGTCTTCCATTGTTTAAGTATTTTTAAGATTTATTTATTTATTTATTTAATCGTTTTATGTGAGTGCACTGTTGCTGTCTTCAAACACACCGGAAGAGGACATCAGATCCCATTACAGATATTTGTGAGTTACCCTGTGGTTGCTGGGAATTGAACTCGGGACCTCTGGAAAAGCAGTCAGTGTTCTTAACTGCTGAGCTGTCCGTCTCTCCAGCCCTGTTGTATTAATTTTTGAGTTATAAATCAGTGTTAGCTTATGAAACAAGGACTTGATTTTCTCTTTTTTATGATACAGATGGCCCCATGAGTGAGTGTGTGTGTGTGTGTGTGTGTGTCTCCCTACTACTAAGTATTGTGCTTGGGCTTTGTGTATCTGGACAAGCACTCTACCCTTGAGTTATATCTCCAACCCATACTCTTCATTTTAAGATCTTTATAAAGTTTGTTTTGTCTTGTTTTAAAGCTACCTCTGAATATAAGTGCTTGCTTTATTCGTCTAGAAGTCTGTTCACATGTAAGTTCATATTCTTTACTTCTCAAAATTCCATTTTCTTCTCCTTTTTCTCATAGGAAAATGGACATCTCTCAAGAAAAAGATCATCTTCAGACTCGTGGGAACTTTCAGGTAGGTAGCATCAAACTTAAACATAGAATTTCTAAGTGAGTTCGTATCTTTTTTATACCAATTTGTTGTTGTTTATTTGTTTATTTAGTTTTGTTTTTTGGTTTTTCTAGACACATTTCTCTATATAACCCTGGCTGTCCTGGAACTCACTCTGTAGACCAGGCTGGCCTTGAACTTAGGAATCCGCCTGCCTCTGCCTCCCAAGTGCTGGGAGGCACCATCACTGCCCGGCCCATACCAGTTTTTAAAAATAAATTTGTTCAAATATTCAGTTCCCTTCCTAGAAGTATACGTCTCAAATAGTTAAGAGATGGATAAAATTACATCCCAAAAGAATAATATTCAGAGCTAGGTATGGTAACACACATCTCTAATCTCAAGTACTTGAGAGGCCGAGACAGGAGGCTCTAGAAATTGAAGTCAACCTGAACTACATAGAATAATACCTGACCTCAAAAAAATAAATGCTTGAATTTAGTCTGCATAATTAATCTGTTTTCTTGACTTCTCTGCCTTCCTCAGGAGTTCCCAGCAGAGTGTTTAACAGTGCATTCCTTATACTGGTATTGTTACAGAGTGTTTAACAGTACGTTCCTTACACTGGTATTCTCTCTGCCTTCCTCAGGACCTCCTAACAGAGTGTTTAACAGGGCGTTCCTTACACTGGTGTTGTTGCATTCCTGAACCTTGGTCTACATCAAGAAATGTAATCTTGATGTTAATCGTGATGGCACGAATCTATAATCCTAACACTCAGTAGCCTGAGAGAAGAGGATTGCAAGTTTGGGGCTTGCTTGGGCTACAGTGGGATGCTGTCCTAGAACAGAGGAGCATAATCTTGTATTCTTGGTGTACTGTTAAAGATGTTTTGTATTAAGTTAAAACAAGATCCAAATATTCCAAAATACAAAAGTGCTTTTATAATATTACATCTCAAGGACATCTACAAGATTTAGTTGATACTTTAACTGCAAATAGCTTTTAGCTCAGGAAATCTTTTTTGTTTGGTTTGGTTTTTGTTTGGTTGGTTTTTGGGTTTTTGTTGTTTTTGTTGTTGGTTTGGTTTGGTTTGGTTTTCTTTTGAGACAGTGTATTAGTTAGGGTTCTCTAGAGTCACAGAACTTTGGGAGTAAAGGAATTTATTGATGACTTACAGTCTGCAGTCCAATTCCCAACAATGGTTCAGTAGTAGCTGTGAATGGAGGTCCAAGGATCTAGCAGTTACTCAGTCCCACATGGCGAACAGGCGAAGGAGTGAGAGCTACTCTCCCTTCTTCCAGTGTCCTTATATGATCTCCAGCAGAAGGTGTAACCCAGATTAAAGATGTGTGCCATCACATCCTTAACAGGTGCCATCACACCTTTAATCCCAGATAATCTTGAGCTCGGAGATCTCTCTGTCTTAATCTCACACCTTTAATCCCAGATGATCTAGAGTTCAGAGATCTCTCTGTCTTAATCTTCTAGAATCCATAGCCGATATGCTATCAAGGTCTCCATACCAAGATCCAGATCAGAAACTTCTATCTCCAAGCCTCCAGATTAGGGTCACTGGTGAGCCTTCCAATTCTGGATTGTAGCTCATTCCAAATATAGTCAAGTTGACAACCAGGGATAGCCACTACAGACAGTGTCTCTTTATAGCCCTGGCTGTCCTGAAACCCTGTATAGCCTGAGTGGCATCAAACTCAACAAAATACATCTGCCTCTGCTTGTCTCCCCAATACTGGGATTAAAGGCATGCACAACTACAATCAGCTAATTCATTTCTTTAAGGTATCTTTTCCTAATCAAAAAAATAGAACATTAAACTCTGAACACTGCAAGTGAGCCTAGGAGAGCCTGGTTTATTGTTCAGGAGTCTGGGAACACAGTTCATATGTTAAATCTCTCTTGCCCACAGAAAGATCTGAAGCAACTTGAGGTGTCAACTATGGATAAAAAGATTTAAAATAGGCATCCAGAATTAAAATATTAAAAATTAACACTGCAGAGTTTTATTCCTGAGGAAATGAAAGGCTGAAAGCTGAAGTCTAAAATAAGTACATTGGTAAGGCCCTCCTGATAACTAGGGGAGAAATGCTTCTTTCCATCCTAGATTCAAGTATTTGCTTGTAGTCTTTAGCATTCCTTGACTTGTGACTAACTATAACCACTCAGTCACGTGGTATCTCATCCTATAGTACTGAAGGTTAGTACATGAACATATTTGTGAAGACCCAGTTAGTTAAACCCATCACAGCTGAAAACTAGAAACACACATAAAAAATTAGTGGTAATCACTAGATGGAATACTTGGGTAAGTCTATTTACTTATTGATTTGGGGGTTTTATTTACTTATTTTTGGTTTTGTTTGGTTGGTTGGCTGAGGAGGAGGAGGGGAAGGGGAGGAAGAAGAGGAAGAGGAGAAGGTGGTGGTGGTATTGAGACTGTATTGTCCAGCCTTCCTACCTACCCCCTTCCAGGCCAGGCTAGGCTTGTAGTCATGATCTCCTGCCTCAGACTCCTGACTACTATGATTATAGTTATGCACCATCATGCAAGGTAGAATTTACTTATTTACAATTAATTTAGAGATTGGATCTCTCTATGTAGCTTTGGCTGTCCTGGAACTCTATGTAGACCAGGCTAGCTTTGAATTAAAAAGATCCCTATGCCTCTCTGCCGAGTGCTCAGATTGAAGACATGTTACTACCACCTAGCCCAATGAATTTATTTATTTTTTTATTACATATTTTCTTCATTTACATTTCAAATGCTATTCCGAAAGTCCCCTATACCCCCCCACCCCCACCCACCCTGCTCCCCAACCCACCCACTCCTGCTTCCTGGCCTTGGCATTCCCCTATACTGGGGCATATAATCTTCATAAGACCAAGGGCCTCTCCTCCCAATGATGGCTGACTAGGCCATCTTCTGCTACATATGCAGCTAGAGACTCGAGCTCTGGGGGTACTGGTTAGTTCATATTGTTCTTCCTATAGGGTTGCAGACCCCTTCAGCTCCTTGGGTACTTTCTCTAGCTCCTCCATTGGGAGTCCTGGGTTCCATCCAATAGATGACTTTGAGATGATTTTTTTTTTTTTTTTTTTTTGGTTTTGGTTTTGGTTTTTCGAGACAGGGTTTCTCTGTATAGCCCTGGCTGTCCTGGAACTCACTTTGTAGACCAGGCTGGCCTCGAACTCAGAAATTCGCCTGCCTCTGCCTCCCGAGTGCTGGGATTAAAGGCGTGCGCCACCATGCCCGGCTGAGATGAATTTATTTTTAAATAAGTTGTTTATCTGCCTTTTTATTCCTATATTTGCTTATCATCTAAATTCCTGATACCTATGGATGTAAAAGTATTTTATTTCTAGAACCGGGTATTCCAATGTATAATGTCAGTGTCTAATGTTTCAGGGATTGATACCTTTGATAAGATAGTAATCTAATAGACTAGCAATAAAAATGAGCATATGTCATTAGCTTTAAATTTCTTGAACATCATTGTTAGTTGGTATAAAATGAAAGCATTAGTTCTTTTTCGTCATTACTTAAATAGTGAGTAATCTCAGCCTGACCTTAGAATTTAACATTTCTTCAGAGTGTTCTGTGAATAAGCTTGACCCAGACAGCAGAGTATACTTCTCACTGATATAACAAAAATTAATTTTAGGCTCTAAACAGAATAAATTCTCCGACAAAAGAAAAAGGAACTCTGTGGACTCAGACCTGAAAAGCACAAAAGAACCAATCATACCAAAAGCAAGAGAGTCCTTCCTAGAGAAGCGCCCAGACACATCCCATCAGAGAGAAAAGTTTATAAGACACATTGCACTGAAGACTCCTGGTGGTGTTCTACGCTTGGAAGATATAGCCAAGGAACCTGAGGACGAAACAGATCGCTCTTCTGCAGACTTGGCACCTTCAAATTCTGGCCACCATTCTTCCAGGAATAGTGACCAAGTCCACTCAGCAAGTACCAAAGAGACTAAAATACAGAAACCCCACTTACATTTACCTCAGGAAAAATCTACAATTAAAAGAGCTAGCAACCTTCAGAAAAACAAACCGGCTGGCTCTGTGACATCAAAAGAGACAAAGCTACCTTTACTTTCCCATGTTCCAAGTGCTGTTTCCTCTCGAGTACCACTAAATGCTAAAAATTGCACTCTTCCAGTTCCTAAAAAAGATAAAGAGCGTTCCTCATCAAAGGAACGTTCTGGGCATTCTACAGAATCCTCCAAACACAAGGAACACAAAGCAAAGACTATTAAGGCTGTTTCTAATGAATCTTCAGGGAAAAATTCTGGGGGATCTTTGCATTCAGAGTATACCCCTCCAACAGCATCTCCCCCAGCTGCCTTGGAAGTTGTGCCGAGTGTCCCAAGCCCTGCAGCACCTTCAGAAAAAGAGAGTTCAGGAAATTCCAATGCAGGTAGCAATGCACTGAAAAGGAAATTCAGGGGTGATTTTGATAGTGATGAAGAAAGTTTAGGTTACAACTTAGAGAGTGATGAGGAAGAGGAAACGCTAAAATCACTGGAAGAAATAATGGCTCTGAGCTTCAGTCAGACTCCTACAGCTTCAGGAAAGCCTCCTGCATTTTCCAAGGGGCTTAGATCCCAGTCGTCAGACTACATGGTAAGAAGTTCTATGATAACTTGTCTTCACTTGACGGGGTAAAGTTGGATTAATTAAAGAAGATAGATTGTTAACTTACTTTAAAATTCAGCGTTTACTACAGCTCACCATTAGATTGACATGAGTGTGAATTCTCGTTTGGTAACTGAGTTCCCCATATCTTCAATTTTATTGTTAATCAGTGGTCTCCAAACTTTTTTGATCACATGTACTTTTTTATTAAAAGGAAACTTTTAAGCATGTACCCCAGTATATATATGTAACTTATATATTCTATACATGTAATACTGTGTACTTTTGAAATAAAGTATATACAGAAAACAGATTTAGAAAGAAAATTAAGTATTTCCTGTGGCAGTTACATAGAAGTTACTATAGATTAAGTTCTACTGGAGTTTCTATAGACGTTCCATATAAATAGAAGTTCTATTATTTTCTTCCTGCACCCCAATGGATCACCTTGCACACCCCCTGCTTTGGAGACCACTGCTGTAAATGAAGGTAGAGTGTAGAAATGTTGTTAATTGTGGTGTGCAATTTTATTTATAAAGTGCTTCATTCTATCTTGGGAGTAAACTGTATTTTAAGATTTCTGTAAAGTTTGGTGGGGAAGGTATAATATGCCATGGTAAACCTAAAAATTAGTAGTAGTAATTAGAAGTAAGTAGAAGTCAATTAGAAATAAATTGACTTCACTAAAATAGAATGCAGAAGCCCTTGGGTGTTTGCACTCAGATCCTGAGACTATCAGGGTTTTACAGGCAGTGTCCCTCCTTTTAATGGATGCTGAGATCATATTGCCTGCAGGATAGAATACTAGATTTAAAGCATGGTGATGCAACTTTTCCTTTAAGAAGGGTGTCATCCAGACCCAGGTTACTGGCATAGAAAATAGTCGTTAGTACTCTCAACAACTTTAAAATATTCCAGTTTTTCTACTAAGGTAAGTTATAAACTATTTTTTAAACTTTCTTTTTGTTTTAGGAATATGCTCAGAGCGGAACTTACACAAATACCTTAGAGCGACTGGTAAAGGAGATGGAAGACACACAGAGGTTGGTTAAATCATAATCTGTTTCATTTAACAACTGCTTTGCTATGGATATGGTTTTAGTTTACCTTAGAATGGTACATTAATATAGATAGGGTTGGGGATTTAGCCTAGTGGGAAAGTGATTGCCAAGCAGGTACAAAGCCATGACTTCGGTCCCCAGACCACCAAGAATCCCAAGAGAACTAGATATTAACATTCATTTTATAGGAGTACCATTATTCTAATTCTCTTGTCAACTGTTTTAGAAATAAGGTGTGTTCTCTTGTTGAAGAGACATCAAAAGATACAGGTTTTTACAGTATGCTATATATTACATTCGTTATTAATATAAGCTTCTTTTTACCTGTTATATCAGTATCTTACTGTGTCCTTGATGAAAAGCATGAGTAGAATTTATTTTCATTATATGTGTGCACGTACAGTGTATGCATGAGAGTACTAGTGCATGTTTGCTGTAGCATGCGTGTAAAGATCTGAGGACAGCTTTGGTGTCAGTCCTTACCTGTTGCGTTTGAGGCAGGCTCAAACTGCTGTGTATGCCAGCCTTGGCTGACCCATGATCTTCATCAGGGAGTCCCCTTTCTCTGCCTCCCATTTTCCTATGGGAGCACTGGGATTACAGACACTTGTGCTATGCATCCAGTGCCCTTTTTTTTTTTTTTTTTAAAGAGATAGGATCTTGCTTTATCACTCTGGATGGCCTCAAACTTACAGAATTCTGCCTGCCTCTGCCTACAGGGTTTTGGAACTAAGGGTGTGCACCAACACATCTGGTATATGCATGCAGCTTTATGTGGGTTCTGAGAATTCAAACTCAGGGCCTGATTCTGTGCAGCAAATACTTTATTCACTGAGCCCTACATCTTATTCTCAGTAGTTCAGGATGTATTAGCACACCACCTAGCTCCAGAGTTCTTCATTTTCTCAAACTGATCTCCATGCCTATTCTGATTCTGCTCTGCCTCCTTGCCTTTGGCTAACCACCATTTGTATTTCTCTTCCTGTTCCTATTAAGTTGACTACTCTAGGTATTTCATGTGAGATCATTGGTTTCTTTATTATATATAGATCATTGCAATTAGCATAATGTCTTTATTGTTTGTAGTGAAGGTTGGGTCAGAATTTCCTTTAGGTTGACTGTTCCATCTTGCATACATGCCACATTTTGTTCATTTATCCATAGTGGCCACTTGGGCAGTATCTACTTTTCAGCTGTTATAGAAAAAAAATGCTATGATGATTTGTATATTTTGAGTCTGGACCCACACCAGGACTTACTGAACTTGAGGTAATTGTTGGGGTTTGGGACAAATGCCACACTGTCTTTTGCAGCAAGTGCAACATTGTACTTTACCATCTGCAGTGCATGAAGGTTTCTTTTTTTTTTTTGGTTTTTCGAGACAGGGTTTCTCTGTATAGCCCTAGCCCTGGCTGTCCTGGAACTCACTTTGTAGACCCGGCTGGCCTCTAACTCAGAAATCCACCTCTCTCTGCCTTCCGAGTGCTGGGATTAAAGGCGTGCACCACCACACCTGACTTGTATGAGGGTTTCTTTTCTCCACATTTTTTTCCAGCACTTGCTATTCATTTTGGAGCCATTTCTCAATGTCTGTTGAGAGCCTTTGCCGGGTTTCTATTGGTTTTTATTGTTACCAGATGTAGGACCTTGGTGTTTATGTTTGCTCACTTCAGCAGCACATATATTAAAATTGGGACAATACAGGGAAGATTAGCTTGACCCCTGTATAAGGATAACAAGCAGATTCATGAAGCATTCCATAATTTTAAAAAGTTAGCTACATTTAACTCTCAAAAAACTCAGTTTTCATAGAATATGGATATAAACTGCTCTAAGGAACTATGGTTATTTATTCTTTATTATAAATAAATTGGTTTCACTTAAACATTTTTAAGTCCAAACATTTTTTTTTTAATATTTACTAATTTCAGATATTTTGTACTGTTTTCTTAGGCTGGGGGAGGGGTTATTTGCTTAATTAAGTATGCTCTCAGTGTATTGTTATAGTTGGCCTCAAATATTGGATTCTTTTGCTCGGTCTCCACAAATTTTGGGATTACAAGTGTATACCACCACCAGGCGTGGTGGCGCACGCCTTTAATCCCAGCACTCGGGAGGCAGAGGCAGGCGGATTTCTGAGTTCGAGGCCAGCCTGGTCTACAAAGTGAGTTCCAGGACAGCCAGGGCTATACAGAGAAACCCTGTCTCAAAAAAACAAAAAACAAAAACAAAACCCAAAAACAAGTGTATACCACCATGCCTAACATTAAGAATGAGTTTTGAAATCCGGGCGTGGTAGCACACGCCTTTAATCCCAGCACTCAGGAGGCAGAGGCAGGCGGATTTCTGAGTATCTCAATAAATAAATGGCCAGAGAGATGGTTCAGTGGGTAAAAGCACTTGCTGAGGTTAACATCCAGAGCTCAGTCCCTAAGACTCGTATGGGGAAAGGTCTACAAAGTGAGTTCCAGAACAGCCAGGGCTATACAGAGGCCAGCCTTGTCTACAGAGTGAGTTCCAGGACAGCCAGGGCTACACAGAGAAACCCTGTCTTGAAAGAACCAAAAAAAAAAAAAAAAGAATGAGTTTTGAAACCAAGATAACCGTGTTTTTTGTGTCATGTTAATCTTTGGAGGAAAAAGTTCAAAATGATAAGCAGTCTACTTGATACACATCAAGAAATTGAGGGTCATGATTTTCCCAATGACAGTTATGTAACTAGCTAAATATATTGGCCGTTGTAATTCAGGAACTTGGGAATCTGAGTCAGGAAGAGAGCCATGAATTCAATGTCTTATCTCAATAAATAAATAAATGGCTAGAGAGATGGTTCACTGAGTAAAAACACTTGCTGAGCTTAACATCCAGAGCTCAGTCCCTAAGACTCGTATGGGGAAAGGAAAGAATTGACTCTTAAATTATCTTCTCTCTCTCTCTCTCTCTCTCTCTCTCTCTCTCTCTCTCTCTCTCACACACACACACACACACACACACACACATACACACACACACACACACACACACACGGACGGACGGACGGACGGACGGACGCACACACTGAAGTAAATGTAATTTTGTTTACTTTTAGTTTTTTGAGGTAGGGTCTTACTATGTATCTCTGGCTGTCCTAGAACTCACTGTGTAGATCCAGCTCAAACTCACAGAGATCTACCTGCCTCTGCCTCCTGAATTCTGGGGTTAAAGGCATGCTTCACTATGCCTAGCTTAAATATAATTTGAAAATTAAAACACAAATAAAAGTTTTAAACAATGGGCCTAGAGATATGGCTCAGTGACTAAGAATAATTGCTGTGCTTCAAAGGGGCCTGAGTTTATTTCCCAAAACCCAAGTGTGGTGTCTTACAACCATCTGTGCCTGTAGCTCTGGGAGCTCAACACCCTCTTCTGGCCTCCATGGAAATGGAAACACACACATAGGTGGGACACATAATCACACATACACATAAATTAAGCTTTGAGTTAAAAAATTGTGTTTGTGGTTGCAAACTTACTGTTAATGATACCAGAACAGTACATCTAGTCATGTACTAGCCTGGAAAACTTCATTTAAAGTTTAGCTGTTAACTGGAGCCACTGAGATAGTTCAGTGGGTAAAAGTACTTGCCACCAAAACCTAGTGACATGAGTTCAATCTTGAGAATCCCCATGGTAGAAGGAGGAACAGATTCCTATAAGTTGACCTCTGGCCTTTAAGCATACACAGTGAAACATAGTTGTCAACCACCTCCATGACCACAATATTTAATAAGTTAGTAAGCAAATAAATAATGTTTCTTTAAAAAGCTGGTTAGGGGGATGGAGAAATGGCTCCTTGATAAAGAATACTTGCTCTTCTTGCAGAGGACTACAGTTGAGTTGCCAGCATCCACATTGGACAACAACTCTTTATAGCTCCATCTCCAGGGGTATCTGACGTGTTTTTCTAGCCACCACAGTCACACCTACAACCAATTTAAAAAAAATCATTTTTTAAGTAACTTTAAAAGGAAGTTTAGAGCTGGCCGTGGTGGCATACACCTTTAATCCCAGCACTTGGGAGGCAGAGGCAGGCGGATTTCTGAGTTCGAGACCAGCCTGGTCTACAAAGTGAGTTCCAGGACAGCCAGGGCTATACAGAGAAACCCTGTCTCGAAAAACCAAAAAAAAAAAAAAAAGGAAGTTTAGATAACTGAATTACATAGAAGTTTAAATTTTAACCTTGTTAAACATGACTATAGGAAATCTTCAGATGTTTAGGTTAAAAGTTTTTTCCCTCTGAATTTAGAGAAATTGTTTAAAATTAAGCATTGCTACATGTGGTGATACACACACACACACACACCAACACTTAAATTGAGGCATGAAGACCTCAAGTGTCAGGCCAGCCTAGGATACATCAAAAGACCTATTTCAACACACGAACAATGGTAATGGGGATAATATTGAGTGTTCTCAGATAAAGACAGAAGTAATATTTGGTGTGATGATTAATTCATCGATAGTGAGAGAACATTAAGTTTATTGATCATTTATTTTCCTTTAATCTCACCAAGAGTTTGTGGTTTGGTGTTCCATAGTAAGTGCTCAATAAGTGTTACATGTGCTAATGATAATCATGTGACCACGATGAAAACAAAAATCTAACTAACATTATCAAGGTGTTAGTCTACAAGATGTCAGTGAGTATTAAAGATTAGAGAACATAATCAAATTTGCTCATTATTTTTTTTTTCTATTTCTAGTTTGGATAGGTCATTCTTATATTTCTAGTTGTAAAGAAATACCCAAAGGGCTGGAGAGATGGCTCAGTGATTAAGAGCACTGGTTGCTCTTCCAGAGAGCCCATGTTTGATTCTATTTTTTTTTTTTTTTTTTTTTTTTTTTTTTTTTTTTTTTTTTTTTTTTTTTTTTTTTTTTTTTTTTTTTTTTTTTTTTTTTTTTTTTTTTTTTTTTTTTTTTTGGTTTTTCGAGACAGGGTTTCTCTGTGTAGCCTGGCTGTCCTGGAACTCACTCTGTAGACCAGGCTGGCCTCGAACTCAGAAATCCGCCTGCCTCTGCCTCTCTAGTGCTAGGATTAAAGGCGTGCGCCACCATGCCCGGCCCATGTTTGATTCTTATTTTTTTTAAAGATTTATTTTTATTTATTATATGTAAGTACACTGTAGCTGTCTTCAGACATTCCAGAAGAGGGCACCAGATCTCGTTACGGATGGTTGTGAGCCACCATGTGGATGCTGGGATTTGAACTTATCACCTTCGGAAGAGCAGTCGGGTGCTCTTACCCGCTGAGCCATCTCACCAGCCCCCCCATGTTTGATTCTTAACACCAATAATTGCTCACAATCATTTGTGACTCTAGTGCCAGGGGATCCAACACCCTCTGCTGGCCTCTGTGGGTACTGCACAAACATGCATTTAGGCAAAACACATATAAAATAGGACTTTAAAAAAAAATAGCGGGATGGGGAAGGAAAAAAAAATAGCGTGCCGGGCGTGGTGGCACACGCCTTTAATGCCAGCACTAGGGAGGCAGAGGCAGGCAGATTTCTGAGTTCAAGGCCAGCCTGGTCTACAAAGTGAGTTCCAGGACAGCCAGGGCTATACAGAGAAACCCTATCTCGAAAAAAAAAAAATCAAAGCAAAAAAAAAAAAAAAAAAGCATAATATGTTTTGCATATATGATTTACCTATATTATAATATAACTTGTTATATAACAGTACTTGGTAAGAATTTTCCTTGGTGCAGCTTTTAGATCACAGCAAAAGCTGTCTGTTTTTAAATAAATCATAAGCCTGGCCTGGTGTGCATGCCTTTGCTCCCAATACTCAGAGAATGCAGATGGATCTCTGTATTAGGGCCAGGCTGGTCTATATAGAGAGTTCTAGAACTATATAGAGAGACCTTGTCTCAAGAATGAATGAATGCATGAGTGAATGAATAAATAAATATGGATTGTTTATTATGATATTCTTTTCAATTTTCAGGTTAGATGAGCTACAGAAGCAGTTACAGGAAGACATAAGACAGGGCCGTGGAATTAAATCTCCTATCAGAATTGGTGACGAGGATAATACAGATGATGATGATGATGGCCTCATGGAAGAACACAGGTAGTGTCTTTTTAAACTATATAATCTTCTGGTATTGTTTTGCCATTTTTTAAATTTGGTTTTCATAAAACAGCTGGACCTTTGGCTGGCTGCTTAGTGACTAAGATACACTTGGGTTTTGTTGAAAGGCCAACATTAAAACCAAATGACATCCTAAGTCTTTTTTTGTTTGTTTGTTTTTTGGTTTTTTTTTTTTTTGGTTTTTCGAGACAGGGTTTCTGGCTGTCCTGGAACTCACTTTGTAGACCAGGCTGGTCTCGAACTCAGAAATCTGCCTGCCTCTGCCTCCTGAGTGCTGGGATTAAAGGCGTGTGTCACCACACCCAGCACATCCTAAGTCTTAACACTGAGAGACTCAGTGATTTTCACTACTGAAAGTGTGAAATGTGTAGCCATAAGAAGTGCAAAACACTCTCTGAGACAGGATTTTTCTGTATAAGAACCCTGACTGGCCTGGAATTCTCTTCAGACCAGAGATCCACTTGCCACTGCCTCTAGAATGCTGGGATTAAAGTCATGCAACACCATACCTGGCTAAAATGCTAAGTCAGTCATATAGTCTGAAATTAATACTTTACCTGCTGAGCCATCTCCTTAGCCTGAGATAATCAATCTTTAAAGTACATAATATGCTAAAAATTGCATTGGGCCTGTTGTGTTAGCAAATGTCATTGATTCCAGCACCTGGGAGGCAGAGACAGACAGATCTCTGTATTTGAGGTCAGCCTGGTCTATACGGCAAGCTTCAGGACAGCCAGGACTGCACAAAGAAACTCTGTCTCAAAGAAAGCACACACAAGGGCTGGAGAGATGGCTCAGCAGTTCAGAGTACTGACTGCTCTTCCAGAGGTCCTGAGTTCAATTCCCAGCAACCACATGGTGGCTCACAACCATCTGTAATGAGATCTGATGCCCTCTTCTGGTGTGTCTGAAGACAGCAACAGTGTACTCATTTACATAAAATAAATTAATTAATTAAAAAAGCACACACAGAATGCTGATTCTTCAGAGTTTGCCAAGTGCTTTGCCTTCATATTTTAAGTACAAAATCATGTGTGTCCTGACTTTGATATTCAATGATCCTTGTATTTCAGGGAATTTCTAAAGAAATTTTCAGTTACAGTTGATGCTATTCCTGATCATCATCCAGGTGAAGAAATATTTAATTTCCTCAATTCTGGAAAAATTTTCAATCAATATACCTTAGATTTAAGAGACTCTGGTTTTATCGGAGAAAGTGCTGTGGAAAAGCTTATTCTCAAGTAAGTAAATCATAAACGTGTGGGGTTTTTTTTTTCCTGTATAAAAATTTGTTTTAAGGGCTGGAAAGATAGATCAATGGTTAAGAGCACTTAACTGCTCTTGCAGAGGACCCAGGTTTAATTCCCAGCACCTGCATGATAGCTCACAGCTATACATAACTCCAGTTCCCTAGAATTGATATTGTGCTGACCTTTGTGGACACCAGACATGTATGCAGGTATACTACATACATGCAGTACACACACATGCATGCAGGTATACTAGTCAGGGTGCCCTAGAGTGATGTAACCTGTGAGTCATGACCCCTTTAGGAATTGCCTAAGACCATTGGATAACACAGATATTTACGTTACAATTCATAAAAGTAGTAAAACTACAGTTATAAAGTAGCTATAAGGGTAATTTTATGGTTGGGATCACTATACCTTGAGGAACTGTATTCAAAGGTCACAGCACTAGGAAGGTTGAGAACCATTGGTCTAGAGGAACAGAACTTGTAAATCTGTAGGTATAGAAAGGGGATTTAGTAAAATGGTTTACAGGCTGTGGTCTGGCTACTTCAACAATGGCTGTCTACAAAAGAAAGGTTCAGAAGTCCAGTTATTCAGTCCAAGAGGTTGGCTGTCTCAGCTGATCTTCAGTATACTATGCAATCCCGAAGAAGTAAGCTTTAATGCCAATGAGTGAAAGAACTTCCTAGGAAAACACGAGCCAAAGAGGGGGGTCAGGGGAGATGTAATCATTCTTCTATGTCCTTTATATAGGCTGGGAGGTAGGGAGAACGTAAACCTTTAATCCCAGCACTGGGTAAGCAGAAACAGGCAAATCTCTGAGGTGAAGGCTAGTGTCATCTACAGAGTGAAGTGCAAGTCAGGCAGGGTTGCACAGAGAAATCCTTTTTCAAACAACAAAAGAAAAACAAATGGGTCTTCCTACTTCAAATGACTTTATTAAAGGAAAAAAAATCCCAAACAGGGCTGGAAAGATGGCTCAGCAGCTAAGAGAATTCATTGGCTGTTCTTCCAGAGAACCCAGGTTCAATTCCCAGTACCCATGTAGCAGCTCACAACTGTCTGAACTCTAGTTCTAGATCTGGCACCTGTACATAGACATATTCATGTAGGTAAAACACCAGTGCACATGAAAATAAATAAGTCTTTAAGAAACAAAACCCTCATGGGTATGCCCAGTCATTTGGGTTTTAGTTAATTCCATGTATAGTCAAACTGACAACCATCACAGAGGCAAAATACTTGTACACATAAAATCTTTTTTTTCAAAAGTTGCTCTTTAAAAGTTTTTGAGTGCCGGGCATGGTGGTGCACGCCTTTAATCCCAGCAATCGGGAGGCAGAGGCAGGTGGATTTCTGAGTTCGAGGCCAGCCTGGTTTACAAAGTGAGTGCCAGGACAGCCAGGGCTATACAGAGAAACCCTGTCTCGAAAAACCAAAAAAAAAAAAAAAAGAGTTTTTGATTGGGCTGGAGGGATGGCTCAGTGGTTAAGAGCACTGACTGCTCTTCCAGAGGTCCTGAGTTCAAATCCCAGCAACCACATGGTGGTTTACAAACCATCTGTAATGAAGATCCAGTGCCTTCTGGTATGTCTGAAGACAGTGACAGTGTACTCACATACATGAAATGAATAAATAAATCTTTTTTTTTTTTTTTTTTTTAAGTTTTTGATTAGGACCCAATAAAAATCTGCCGCTGCCGTCCAGGTGTCAGCTTAGGTTTTCCTGCTGTTTACAGTACTAGAAAGAAAACCAAAGGCCTCAAACATATACATCCCATACCTTTATCAGTTAGGATTAAATACAGGTGGGATTTCTGGGGCTGTAGCTTGGTTGGTAGAGTGATTCTGTGGGTATGCAGAGCCCTGGGTTTGTTCTTCAGGGTTTGTTCTTCAGCACCATATAAACAGAAGTGGTGGCATACACTGGGTAAGTCAAAGTGAAAAGGCTTTCCAAGGCATCTTCAACTGTGAGGCCCGTCTGCACTACAAGAGATACTATCTTCAAGTACAGAGCTGAGTATGTAAAATCCAGCCACGACAGTTCACTGTAATCCTAGAATTGCTAGGGCAGGAAGATCACAAGTTTGGAGTCACCCTAAGCCTGCAGAGCAGGGCCTTTTCTCCAAAAACATATTCTTGGTACCACAAAAGGAAAGGGACAGTGGTGACAACAGTGATAACAGTGAAACAGTTTCTGCTGTTTGTCGTATTGCAGTGCCAGCTTCCTGCTGAGAAAACACAGACAGTGTGAGCTTGCTTATGCTTGTGGCTGACTGGGTAGACTTCTGTCAGCAGTACCACATATGTCAGCAGGTACCACATAGAGCAAGTGATTTTGGCCCAGCTAAAAGTCAGAATTTAGGTACCATTGAGAAAGATAAAAACAGATGCTGAGGTGGACAGCTCTTAGGCTCTAATTATTCTAGATTAGGATAATCGTTCTGAGGTCTATGAAGACCATGTGGATTCTGGGGCTGAGCGTTAGGAAGTTCATCCCTAAGCTGACAAAAGCTCATGTCCTCAGACTCGCTAGACTCTAGGAGTACTGCATGCAGATGTGACTTTATCCACAGAGGAGTGTGGGGCCCACAGAGTCAATCAGATCACCATCAGTTATGTGAAACCTGTTCCATGTTAGTGTGGAATCCATTTCCATCGACTGAAGTTTGCTTACTCATTTCTCTGATTATGTCAAATGTGTTTGTGCTAGAGGTTTTGTTTTCATGGGTAACAATCAACTGATTTTCTGTTTCCAGATCAGGAAAAACAGATCAGATTTTTTTGACAA
Source organism: Mus minutoides (assembly GCA_902729485.2). Lineage (NCBI taxonomy): Eukaryota > Metazoa > Chordata > Mammalia > Rodentia > Muridae > Mus > Mus minutoides. The sequence continues at coordinate 1,913,512 of LR749594.1, read as the reverse complement.
CACAAGGCTTCCTTACCACTGCATACCACTACGTCCAATGTCCTGTCCCTGTGTTAAAGTGGCTCTTTCGGGTAAGAGAATTATTTGGGGCTTATAGTAGGTACCTACTGTATTTTCTACTCAATAAACTCCTAGGGTCTAACAAAATGGCTCAGGAGTGAAGGTGTTCTCCACCAAGCCTCACAATTTGAGTTCAATGCCCAGGCCCCAGTGGTAGAAGGTAAGAACCACCTTGAGAAAGTTATGCTGTGGCCTCTGCTTAGATCATGCACATACCCCATACACACTAAATAAATGGATAAATGAAATTTATGAATTTTTTTTCACTTTAAACAGAAAAAAATTACTCTAGCCATATTAAACCCATGATTTCTGGGGGAATAAAATGAGGCAGGAAGAACCAGTGCTCTTTCTCAAGTTACAGGAGTACCTATGTCCTGGTATTCCCTATTCATAACTGTGAGTATGTGCGTGTGAGCACAGGCACCTGTGGAGGCCAGAGGTGTCAGATCCCTTGAAGCTGACATTACAGGTGACTGAGTCACCAGACATGAATGCCAGGAACTGAATTCTGGTTCTCGATGAGAGCAGTACAAGATTTTTTTTTTTTTTTTTTGGTTTTTTGAGACAGGGTTTCTCTGTATAGCCCTGGCTGTCCTGGAACTCACTCTGTAGACCAGGATGGCCTTGAACTCAGAAATCCGCCTGCCTCTGCCTCCCGAGTGCTGGGATAAAAGGCGTGCGCCACCACACCCAGCACAAGATCTTACTCTTAACCACTCAGCCATGTTGGCAGCCCCCATGTGTTTATGTTTTTATGCAAACTCAACTGAATGTTTCTCTTCCATGTCATATTTAATACTTAAATTCATTTATATGTCTTTGTTTCTGTTTAAATGTTTCTGTTTTAATGTATACTTCCAGATGTATACAGGAGTTACAAAGATGTGTTGCCACTCCTGGGTCCTCAGAATCTGAACTTAGACCCCTTGTACTTGTGCAGTAAGCATTTTATACAGAAACAACTCCCCTGCCTATAGGGCAAATTTTTGCATAGTACAAAATATCCTTTTATACTTAAAAATGGTTTACTTCCACTATTTTCTATAAATCCAAATTTAATTAAAATAGAACACTCCAGTAGTCTGAGCTAAACATGACGTGAGTTGTGCTTTGGTATTCCTCTAAATATGTTAGATATGAATGTAGATGTTTATTGCTCTGGACATATCAAGAAGATGGTAATTTAGTATTTAATATAGTGGATTTTGGCAGAGCTGAAAGGCCATGGAGATGGCTTTCTTTTTTTTTTTTTTTTTTTTAAGATTTATTTTGATATGTAAGACACTGTAGCTGTCTTCAGATACACCAGGAGAGGGCGTCAGATGTCATTAAGAATGGTTGTAAGCCACCATGTGATTCCTGGGATTTGAACTCAGCACCTCCAAAAGAGCATTCAGTGCTCTTAACCGCTGAGCCATCTCTCCAGCCACGGAGATGGCTTTCTAATTTCCATAGTACCCAGTTTAGGAAGAATTCTTCCAAGGACAAGATTCATGGCAACTTTTCTTGCTTGTTTGGTTTTGGTTTTTGAAGACAGGGTTTCTCTGTGTAGCCCTGACCAGCCTGGAACTTTGTAGACCCAGTTGTCCTCCAACTCAAAAAGATCAAAGTGTCTCTGCCTCCCAAGTGCTGTGATTGAAGGCATGCACCACCACTGCCCAACTCACGCCATGTTTAGCTCAGACTACTGGCTGAGTGGGTGGGGTGGGGGTGTGTGGCCTTGTCAGTGTTGACAAGGGCAGCCTCTGCGGCTCTCCACTTCAATTTTTTCTTTTTTAAAGATTTATTTATTTATTATATGTAAGTACACTGTAGCTGTCCTCAGATACTCCAGAAGAAGGCATCAGATTTCGTTATGGATGATTGTGAGCCACCATGTGGTTGCTGGGATTTAAACTCTGGACCTTCAGAAGAACAGTCAGCGAGCGCTCTTAAGCACTGAGCCATCTCTCCAACCCTCCACTTCATTTTTTGAGTCTTTTACACTTAGTATCTACTGTGAGCTCCAGGGTTCCTCTGTCTTTTTCCCCAAAGCTGGGAATTACAAATGCACACGGCCTGCCTAGAGAGGTGGCTCACTGGGTGCTCCTCTACAGGACCCAGGTTAAATTCCCAGCACCTACATGGCAGCACTCAACAACCTATGTAATTCAGGTCCCAGGAGATAAGATGCTCTCTTGGCTTTCATGAAAACCACATGTGTCATGCACAGACATAAATGCAAACAAAACACTCATACACAGAAAAATAATAAAAAAAACCTTGGATTTGTTTGTATTTTGAGATGAGGTTTCATTATATAGCCCTAAATGATCTGAACTCTGTAAACCAGGCTGGCTCCATTCAGAAGAGATCTGCCTACTTTTGTCTCCCAAATTCTGGGATTAAAGGCATATATACCACAAGCAGCCGTACGTGGATTGGATACTAAGGCTGGACCTCAGGTCCTCACGCTTGTTCATTAACACTGCAAGAACTAAGTCATCTTTCAAGCCCTGCTTTTTTCATTTAATTTGGAGTAGTGCTATTGTTTCAGTGTTATTTACTTATTAATTACAGGTAGAAGTTGTAAAAATAGGAAACAACAGAAACCAAGTAGCCTGTTAGAAAAAGACCTGGCCTGAAACTAGACCTGTGTTTTTTTCTACCTCCTAGGTATCTGTTTTGTATACCCATTGGTAAGGAATTGGTCTGCTTGTTTACACATGTAATGAAAGCCTCTTTTTAGTGAAGTGTATGTGAAACCCTTTGGGAAGTGGGATGTCACTGCTTTGCCATTACTGGACTGGAATTCACAATCTCTCTGTCTTAGGCTCCTAAGGAGCTGAGATTAAAAACATTATTTACAACTGTGTGTAGTGGCACATGCCTTAATCCCAGCACTTGGGAGGTAGAGGCAGCCGGATCCTGGTCTACAAAGTGAGTTCCAGGACAGCCAGAGCTACACAGAGAAAACCCTGTTTTGAAAAATCAAAAATGGAAGAAAGAAAAGAAGGAAAGACAAAAAAAAAAAAAAAGGAAAATTCTTCTCATGACCAGACTCAGAATAGCTTCATATGGACCTGCAAACACTAATATTTATTTGTTTTTGACAGATGATGTCGGTTCACACAGATTGTATTGTGTCGGTGCAGATTTTAAGTACATTGATGGAAATAACCATTAGAAATGGTAAGTATAAGTTTCTGTAGTGTCTGCTGTTGCGTATCCATACTCTTTCATAATGCTTGGTGTTAAAGGCATGATTTTGAACCGGGTGTGGTGGCGCACACCTTTAATCCCGGCACTTGGGAGGCAGAGGCAGGCGGATCTCTGAGTTCGAGGCCAGCCTGGTCTACAGAGTGAGTTCCAGGACAGCCAAGGCTACGCAGAGAAACCCTGTCTCGAAAAAAACAAAAAAGAAAAAAGTCATGATTTTGTTTGCTTTGATTTTTTTCTGGTACTAGGAATTAAACATGACCTTAACAGATGACAACCCTTAATATTTAACACATGAAGATTGGAGAAACTGCTCAGTGGTTAAGAGCATTGGCTGCTCTTACAGAGGACTTGGGTTCAATTGCACATGGCAACTCAGCTGTCTGAAACTCTAGTTGCTAGGGATTCATGGCACCAGGCATTCATGTCCTAAATCTCAAAAAATATATAAAACAGGAGTTTTTTTAATAGGATCAGTAGAAATAGTTGAAACTTATCTATGTGTTAAATCTCCCAATTAAAAAATTATTATTTAGACTTAAGTGTTCTTATTGTTTGACATAAGTCTCATGTAGCTCAGGCTATCCTCAAACTAACTTTGTAACCTAGGCTGGCTTTGAATTCTTTATTTTTTATTTAATTTTTTTTTTTTTTTTAAGATTTATTTGCTTATGTATGTGAATACACTGTAGCTGTTTTCAGACCAGAAGAGGGCATCAGATCTCATTACAGCGGGCCACCATGTGTTTTCTGGGAATTGAACTCAGGACCTCTGGAAGAGTAGTCAGTGCTCTGAAATGCTGAGCCATCTCTCCAGCCTTGGCCCTGACACTCCAGAAGAGGGCACCAGATCTCGTTATGGATGGTTGTGAGCCACCATGTGGATGCTGGGATTTGAACTTATCACCTTCGGAAGAGCAGTCGGGTGCTCTTACCCGCTGAGCCATCTCACCAGCCCCGGCCCTGAACTCTTGATCCTCTTGCCTCACCCCTCCAAGTGCTGCTAGGATTACAAGGGTACACCAGTGGGCTCAGTTTGAACCAACTGATGCTAATTGGCATTTGGATGAGCAACAGTATTGTGTTAATGTTTGCACATAGTGCATTAAGACAGATTGAAACCATTAGTTCTAAGTCTGAGTACTTTCTCGCCTTTGAAAGCCCTTTTACTCAAAGAAGCATTATGGTTTAACCAGTCAGTTATTTGAGGGATGAAGATTTATAAAGGCACCGGAGATGATAAAGTCTTCCAGTGTTGATGGTATTTAGGATAAAATCCAGATAAAATGACCAGTATTATGTCTGGTCATTTCAAAACATATTACTTCCTTCCTGTTTACACTTTATGATGGATCACTCGGATATCTTGTACTGTGTTCACAGTCTGAGAAGTTATACTTTTGATGATCCATAGCTTAACTATATTACAAAAGTAATCTGTTTCACAGATGATGCCTTAGTTAGGATTTTACTGCTGTGAACAGACACCATGACCAAGGCAACCCTTTTTTTTCCTCATTCTGGTCAACCCTTCTCGTTCTGGTCTTGCCCCACTCGCTCTTGCCGACCCCGCTCACTCCGCCCGCCCCATTCGGCCCTGCTTGCTCCAGCCAGCCCCACTCACTCCAGTCAGCGCCGCTCGCTCCGGTTGGCTCCCCTCGGTCCCACTTGTCTCCAGTCCAAGGATTCGTTTTATTATTATTATTCTTCATAAGTACGCTGTAGCTGACTTCAGACGCACCAGAGGAGGGCGTCAGATCTCATTATGGGTAGTTGTAAGTTACCATGTGGTTGCTGGGATTTGAACTCATCACCTTCGGAAGAGCAGTCGGGTGCTCTTACCCGCTGAGCCATCTCACCATCCCTCAAGGCAACTCTTATAAGGACAACATGTAATTGAGTCTGGCTTATACTGGTTCAGAGGTTCAGACCATTATCATCAAGGTGGAGCATGGCAGTGTCCAGGTAGGCATGATACAGGAAGGGCTGAGAGTTCTACATCTTCATCTGAAGGCCCCTAGGAGAAGACTAACACAGTTAGGAGGGGGATCTTAAAGCCCATGCCCACAGTAACACATTCCTCTAACATGGCCACACCTACTCCAACAAGACCTTACCTCTTAATAGTGTCACTCCCTAGGACAAGCATATTCAAACCACTTCAGATGGATTATTACTCCTCAATGTGACTTTGTGAATGAGTGATTTGAATTAAAATAATTTCTGTATTAATCAGATACTTTCAGTGACTCTCCAGTTTGGCCCTGGATCCCATCTTTGTCTGATATAGCAGCTGTATTCTTCAACATGGGCGTTGGTTTTGGATCTTTGTTTCCTCTGGAGACTCTTCAGCCCGACTTTAATGAAGAAAATCTAATGTAAGTTTTCTTCACATTGTAAATACCTAAAAGATCTTTTGGGGGTTTGTTGTTGTTGTTCTTATTATTATCATTCTTTCTTTCTTTTTTTTTTTTTTTTTGAGATAGCATCTTACTCTGTAGCCCTACACGGCCTAGAACTGTGTAGAACAGGTTGGCCTTGAATTAACAGAAATCTTTGCCTCTGCCTCTGCCTCTGCCTCTACCTCTCTGCAACCCTGGCCTCTGCGCCTCAGTCGTGCTGAGATTAAAGGTGAATGCCACAAAACTGGGCTCAAAAAGATTTTTAATGGTTGCTATTCTTTCATTGTCGTTATAATTTATTTAATAAGTTCAGTATTCATTCAAAGCTAAAATCAGTCTTAAATTACTTACATTCTTAATACCTGCCCTAATGTAAAAGTTACCATCATGTTTAATGAGTAAATAGTATAAACAATCTCATTGTTATTTAACCTTGTTTTGCTAGGCCAGCAAGATGACTCAGCAGGTAATTCCCATGCAAGCCTGATAACCTTGTCTGTAACCTACGCCTAGGAGAAGGAAATAACTCGACTCCCAAAAGATGTCCTCTCTCCTTGGGACATACATCCAAACCCAAACACTGCCCACCTATGTACCCTACTGCACCCTCAATACATTTAGTTTTTTAAAATCATATGTAGATATTTACTGGGTGAAGCAGTTAGAGGAGGAAAGCCATAAAAATTGGAAAGAACTTGGTAAAAAAAAAATAACTTGATAAATGATTCCGTCTATGCATACAGGCCTAAGAATCAGCTGGGAGACTATAACAAATATATTTTGTATGGATGCCGGGATAAAATTGAGAAAAAGAGCCGGGCGTGGTGGCACACGCCTTTAATCCCAGCACACTTGGGAGGCAGAGGCAGGCGGATTTCTGAGTTCGAGGCCAGCCTGGTCTACAGAGGAGTTCCAGGACAGCCAGGGCTACACAGAGAAACCCTGTCTCAAAAAGAAAGAAAAAAAAATTGAGAAAAAGAAGCCAGTAACCTTTATGTATCTGCTCAGCAACTAGTTAAAAGTATGCCACGGGGGGGGGGGGGGGGGGGGGGGGGGGGGGGGGGGGGGGGGGGGGGGGGTCCTGGTGAGATGGCTCAGTGGTTAAGAGCACTGACTGCTTTTCCAAAGGTCCTGAGTTCAAATCCTAGCAACCACATGGTGACTCACAACCACCCATAATGAGATCTGATACCCTCTTCTGGTGTATCTGAAGACAGCTAGCTACAGTGTACTTATGTATAATAATAAATAAATCTAAGAAAAAGAAAAGTATGCCACAGAAAGGAACTTTCCTAGTGATAGGAGGGGGAAAAAATCTAGAAATAAACTTAGCTAGAAATGTGTGTATATGAATTATTAAAGGCAAAAAGATGGTAAGCAGGAAGCCTCCTGTGCATTCCAACCTGGAACTCTAGCATGGGCACTCAAATCTGGGGCAGCATCAGCAGGATTGGGGGTGCAGGAAGGAGTTGGACCACACAGCTGATTTGAAATTCATAAAAATCCGAAATATGAGGAAAAACTGGCCTCAGCAAATTTCCCCAGTGGGAAAGATCTAAAGGGGTCCCAGATACACAAGGCTGCTTAGTGTACACTAAGGGTGTAGGTCAGGAGAGAGTGTTCTCTGGGGCCTTCAGAGCACAGTAGCCATTTAGGGGGGAAATGGACTCAAACCTCAAGTTGACAGATCATGGATTTCAACATATACAGAGAAAATAAGTAATAGAAGAAACTGGCAGAATTGTTTTATTCTACAAGAGAAGATGGCTTTATGTGTAAAGTAAAACCCTCCATGAAAAGAAAGGCGAATTTGATTACATTTTTTGAAGTCTTGATGGCAAAGATTGTTTTAAGTAATGCCAAAGAAAACCTTCAAAATAAAGGGGAACAAAGTTACGGGGTGGGAGCACAAGAGAGAGCCAGAGCCTGGCTGCTCACGGACAAGGGCTGGATTCAGATAAGAACAAGAAAGATCAACAATTCACTACCAAAAGGGCAAAAGAATGAACTGATTGCAGAAAAAGAAGCAGAAACAAATCTTAAATTATAAGCTCATTAAAATATGCAAATTGTTATAACATGGTATGTCCAGAATCTAATTCATTTCTACAGTTTTCTTTTCACCCAAACTGGACCCGAACTTCATATCAAAAAATATGATCAACAGCAAAATTTTAGACCTGCTCTAATAATTTTAAATAGAAGAAAAAGTGCCTTCCTCGCCTGTCCAAAAATCTCCTTATATTATTAGAACGTTCTATTCGTGGTTTAAAACACTAGGGCTAGCTGTCCTGAACTTGAACAAATTCTCCTGGCTTTGATTCCTGAATATGGGATTTCAAGCATGTGCCACTACACCCAGGAAGCTAAATACCTCTTTCCTCCACTCCACCACCAACCTCTCTAGACAGGGTTTCACTCTATGGGCCCTGGCTAGCCTGGAACTTGTTAAGCAGACCAGCTGGCCTTGAAGTCACAAGAGATTTGCTTATCTCTGCTTCCCAGGTGCTGTGATCAAAGACATTCACCATCACCATACCCAAGTAACTACCAATTTAAAAATACCTCATCCTTCTCAATAATACAAACAATTAAAGGGCTGAAGTGATGTTTCAGCAGTTTAGAGTTTATATTCTTATAAAGGATCCAAGTTTGGTTCCCAGGACCCATGGTCATTGGTTGACAACTACCTGTAACTCCAGCTCAAAAGGAATCAATGTATCTCATCCTTGTGACACAGGGATACACTCGTCCACACAATAAATATATATATAAACATTTAAAATATCAACTACATTGTTTTTTATGAACACAATAGTGTGTAATTTGTATATTTGAAGTTTTAATTGATTGTAGTAAGCATATACAATATTACAATTGAATAATTGCATTAATACAAAAATGTGAATAATACTTAGCCATATAATTTGGAGGGGTTTCTGGAGATCTGGCTCTGTGGTTAAGAGCACTTGCTGCTCTTCCAGAGGTCCTAGGTTTTGTGGCCAACACCCACATCAGGCTCTTTACAACTACCTGTAACTCCAGCTCCACAAGACCCAATACTCTCTTATGGACTTTGGGCACCGCACCCACATGTACACATAACTAAAAGTAAAATAACTCAGAATTAAAATCTTGATTATTTAACTCTGGTTGAGTAACTAGACAATGGTGCAGGGAAGATGGAAGCAGGTAAATAGTATGCAGTGTCTTGAAGAATAAACATGGTGTTCAGAGAGGACTTTCGATAGCTAGCACAGTATTGACTGACTTCTAGATACACAGACATTCTACCACGAACAGTGGTGGGTACACCTTTAATCCCAGCACTTGGGAGACAAGCAGGCAGATCTCTGAGTTTGAGTCCAGCCTGGTATGCAGAGCTAGCTCCAGGATAGCCAAGGCTAACCTCTTTGGGGGTTAGGGGAGAATCTGCCATTTTCAGTTTATTGTCTCTTAGCTATTCCTGTTTATGCCTAGTATTAGTCTTAAGATCCTCTTTCCATGCATACCTGCCAAAAA